>CAIGRH010135529.1:0-10775 GCA_903798295.1 Fraxinus nigra | reverse complement strand
GTGACCATGTTTTGGGTTGATTTCATAGCAGCAGCGGATGGATGTGATTTCACAATGTGTTCTATTTCTTGCAGTTTCGCCGCTGAGCAGCGTAAGCAGAGTTTTGGCTCTCGATATGGTGTCGGATCTAAGGAAGATTAGGTCGAAGTTTTGGGTAGCGATCTGGTGTGCGGCATAGCCAAAGTTTTTTAGGTGATTTTTTGTTAGCGATGGTATAGGTAGATTTGACACTATTGGTGGTAGATCCGACGCTAGTAAGGTGGTGGATTTGGTACTATTGACGGTGGTGAGGTGCAATTTTAGGTACGGTGGTGATGTACAGTGGTGGTGTGCGGTGCGGTGGTTAGGTTTGATGATTGGGTGCGGTCATGCGGTGGTGTTGACCAGTGGTTAGGTGTGGTGACGATGAGCTCAGATTGTCCATGCGGTAGTGGTGGTCTGTGAGATCTGCAAGCGAAGCAGATCTGTGGTATGTTTTAGTTAGGAGGTGGCGACGGTTCTAGCGGCAACGATGGCGGTGCTGCTGCTGAGGCAATGGTGAGGTGGTGCCGTAAATATTAGTGGTGGTTACAAATTATTTGGTTGTTTTTGCCTATTAAATTCATTAATTTGTGGTTGATAAACAATATGTGACCAATAAAAAATATAAATTGTGAATAAAAAATAATTTGTGATCTAAAAAATTGTTAACTTGTGATCGATAATTTGACAAGTTGTGACTGTCTACATATTGTTTGACAAGTTGTGAGTTATAATGTTTGTAATTTGTAACCGATGAATAAGTTGTGACGTTTCTATTTTTTTATTTGTGATCGATGAACGAATCATGACTTATAAATTTTTTGAATTATGATCATAAAATAACTTGTGACCTATAAAATTTATGATTTGTGATAATAAAATAATTTGTGACCTATAAAATTTATGATTTGTGATAATAAAATAATTTGTGACTTATAAAATTTCTGATTTGTGATCGATGAACAAATTATGACCTATAAAATTTTTGAATTGTGACCGTAAAATAATTTGTGATATGTAAAATGTATAATTTGTGATCAATTAATATTATTTGACCAATTATATAGAATCTGTGACTAAATTATATAGAATTGTGATCTTATAAATAAAATTAAAAAAATATGAGATTTTAAATTTTAAATTTTAAAAAATTTAAAATTTATCTCTTAAATTTGAAACTTAATTATGAAATTTTCCCATAATCATTTATGACTAATTAGTTTAAGGTTGTGCTGTGCGTACTTAAGTGTATCCTATGTATCCATGGGGGTGTCCACAAAGGACACGGCGCCCCCATACTGGTGGGGCGCCTACCCATAGCTTTTTCATTAGTTCACACACCCACGTTCTTAAATTGTCCAAGAAATACATTTCTCGTATGTAACCATACATGTGATTCAACCGCAATCTCAATACCTCAGTATAGGTCTGGGATAATCCACTATTCCAGAGTCCAATGAAGAACTATCTTTCCTTCAGCGATGAAGATCAAAACGAGTTACAGAAATCGGCCTTTTGCTGGTGGAGAATGCCGGAAGAATTCGACGAAAATGGGCATTTCAAAATTGACATTTCTGATTTCTCAAATCTCACTCCAAGAATCAAAGTGCTGCGAGAATTGGAGAGGCTGTCGTTTGTTGCTGTTGAAGGACTTGAAGATTTGCGGCATAAGCTGATAAGTTACCGGTCCGGCGACTTTTGGTTGCCGGTCGGCGGTATCAAGAAAGAAGATATGGATATACCGGCTGCGGTCACAATCCTTCTTGTGGGGATTTCTGGTTCTGGGAAAAGTTCTTTCGTCAACTTGATGTATAATGTTCTTGGTCGATCTGGCCTCATCCCTTTTGCTCAAACATCAGGTAAAAAAAAAAATCGGCAATTGAGGTGTTTGTCATTCATTCTTTCAAAACTTTTTTTTTTTTCAAGTTTTTTTTTTAAATCATGCATTTGCGCAATAAAATGGTATACACATACACTCAAAACTTTTCTCACTTTCTAACTACACATTCTTTAAAAAAAAATTTCATTATTTTCCAAAAAATTTACCATCAAACAGGGAGCTAAATCTCGCCTAATTGATCTCAAGTGGTTGCATGTCCTTTTTTTCAATAGTCATAACAGACCATACACCCTTGTGGGAATGACCCTCGTAATATAGATACGTTAAGAGTTTGTTTGACAGGATTTTTTATTTTTGTAGAAGAATTTCTTAGTTCCTATTTGACAACTATTAAAAAGAGTTTTTTTGAGAAAAATGAGTTTGGAACAGTGTTTGTTTAGAAAGTGTATTGTTAAAAAGTAAGAAAAAAAGTTTTGTTTACATAAAAATATATATTTTATTTTAAGAATACATAATTGAAAATGAATTTAAAAATAAAAATAAAAGAATTTTATAAAAATGGTTGTGGCTTAAGTGAGTTATCTTATCCGAACTTACTTTAAAAGCCATTCTAATCAAATAAAGCACTTTTGCAAGATTATTCAAATATGTTTAAAAATAATTTTTTAAATCTCGTATTTTAACTTATCAAAAACCTGGTCAAACGAGTTCTAATTTACATTAAGTCTTTGTTTGGTGGGATTCAAATCAATTTTTTAACATATTTTGATAAAATTTTACGAAATGTATGGTTGAAAAGTCGCAAGATCCATGAAATATGTGGTTAAATTAATTGTTGATTAAAATCTAAATTTTATACGGTACCAAACATGGATTAAGCAAAATGTTCGTAGTTGGACCGAGTGAATATAAAAATCATGGATGATTGTAATGATTCTGATTGTATAACCATCTAAGCATCCTCTACTGTGGTATCAGGGTGACTTTTGCCCTATATGGTTGTAATAATTGTGTTCACAAAACGCCTAAAATTATTTTCGTTGTGCTTGACTCCATTTTTGTTTGATCGCCTCCCAAACATCAAATATTTTACCGCCGTCAAAGTTTTTAATGTTTTCCCCTCTCTTCTATCCTATTTTATTATAACTATCTAATTGTATTTGTTTTATATTGCTCGTATTTAGGCGAATCTTCGAATTATACGACCATGTTTTTAGAGGAACACAACGTTTTAAGATCACCAAGAAGTGGGTTTTGTGTGTACGATACGAGGGGCTTAGATCAAAACCAAATGAACGACGGCTTAGAGGACGTCTCGACATGGATGTCTACCGGAGTTCGCCATAACCAGCCTTGTTACAGACCTGGGGATGAAATTGGTGGATCAATGGATCTGTCAAATTCAAGATATGTTAAGAGAAAGGTCAATTGTGTAATGGTTGTGGCTGATTTATCAGAAATTCACAAGGCATTCATATGTGGTGACTTGAAGCCAGTAGAGGCACTAAGAGACCTCTTCCATTTGCCATCTATCAAAAAATGCAGTAAGATTTGTCCTCTCTCTAATCTGTTAAAATTATTGTTGTATGGAAACAGCACACGACACACGACACACGAAAACGTTGTTTTGAGAAGAGTAGGATACTTAAAGATCGTAGTATGATAGTACATCGTGCTAATCTGGACATTAAGATCACAACCTTGTGTTCAAAATTTAATTTGAATCTACTCTTTTCAGCAGCTCAGTGGTAGAGCGATTTGCTCCGAGTTAATGTTGTAAGGTGTACTTATCTCTTATATATGTATATGTAAACTACTACTCGATGTTGATGGCAGATGAGAATCCAATATTGATTCTAACACATGGAGACACGCTAAATGCCGAGGACAGAATCAACGGCCGGCTGAAGATTTGCGAATATCTAGGGATACCGGAAACGACTGGTGCATACGACATAGCGTGTTTAACAGAACAAGGAATTCTTCCAGAGGAATCGGATCCCGTGACTTCATTTGCAATGACGGAAGCAATTTGCAGGGCATTGCTGCAATCTGATAGAACATTTATCCCCAAGAAGAAATTCATGGACTGGGTATTGCTGATCTTTTCTTGGATCATGTGGTGCCTTGCTTGCTTCTTTGCTATCCTTGCACATTTCTTCTCAAAATTTGGTCCTCATCAGGATAAGCTCAAGCTGTGAAGTCTATGTGTGTGCTATGTCCGGTCGTGCATCTTTGTAGGGTCAAATAACTAGTGGGCAATAATTCTTAGTACAATTTTATGTAACTAAACTTCATTTTGTTTCAAATTGCTAATTGAATTTTGTTTTTGTTACGATTGGTCAATCATACCATCTTCTAAGTTTGATTAACAAAAGGTAACACGACATGTCCCTTTTTCGTAAGTCAACCAAAAACAAATTGACGAAAAGCCAAATTGGAACAAATGCGTAAGTTCAATCACTAGTTTGCAATAAAAACAACTCTCTAAAAATCAAAGAACGCTAATTTTTTTTTAAACCAAAACTTGCATGATCGGGTGTAGTTACAATCTTTCGACATACTTGAAATGGGGTTGTCGTGGAAAGAATTGTTTGTCGTTTTTTATTTTTCTTTTTTTTTTGGGTATGATTTGGATCTTGATGTTGTATTGACTTTTTTTTTATACATTAATATAAATTTTTTTCCGGCATGAAATTTTTTTGGGCAGGACGTACCTACATGTATATTTATGCATTTGTCTATGTGAGTTAATGTCCCTATTCGGAAAACATTATTAAGAACTTTTAGGAGGAACAATGATGGATATCACAAAATGTGTGAATAATTATAAACGACAGTTTTCAACGTATGTTTGAAATTAAAATTTGACTTTTTCTTAGTAGTAGAAATAACATTGAATTTACTAATAATATTTACCGAACAGAGGCAGCATATAGATTGATTTTTAAAAATCTTAACAAATTTTGTATGTAAATTAGAGACATGTTTGGTACACATTAAAATTTTCATTTTCATTCTTCTAATCATTTTCAACCACATATTTTTCATCAAATCAATAATTTTTTATTTTTTTTTCAACCACACATTCTCTATCAATTTATTATTTCAAAATAATGTGACTCAAACACAACCCTGGATAATACAACTTTGCATGGTGTTAGTTGCAACTTCCAAGGCGGTGGTCCTGTGTCCTTTGGTTTGGGTAACAAACAAATTGCTCTCATGACCCGTTATTTTCATGGGCTGTCACCATATCTCTAATCTAAAAAATTTGTCCTTGCACCTCTGTCTTTTCTTTAGCCTAATATGTTCGTGCGAAGATAAATTGCTTTTATTTAGCAAAACTTGCTATTAATATAAACAAATTCAATAGTGTTTTGTTTGTGACCCAAATTCGATTTGATTTTTTTATTGGAAAAATATCGTTCCTTTATTCCACGCGTTTTTTATATTATTTTCATCTTTAAGAATATTGTTATAGTTTTGATATGTCTCATATACATAGTTGACTCTTCTTCACAAGCTGATTTATTCCCGTTTGAATAATTGTGGAAACACAATTGTTGTAATTATTTCTCCATTATAGTTGAATAAAACCTTCAATTCCTCTTATCAATTTTTTTTTATTTGTCTTTGTGTTCATGATGTTACCGTGATCAATATTTCATACCGTGCCGTTTAACCTCATTCCACCCCCAACAAGTGGTATCAGAGCTTTGGTTTTTTAATTTGTTCGAGATTCTTATATTTGATGGCAACCATAGAAAATAAAATCTCGATTTTGGATCACAACACTAGATTCATGTTGTGGCAGATGAAGATGTGAGTTGTGTTGATTTGTATGATTGTTTGTTAGAATTTGATAAAATACCCTTAACTTGGTCGATAGATGAGAAACAACGTAACGACCGGAAGACACTTTCACAAATTCATCTTCATCTTTTGAATAACATTTTTCAGGATCTTTTAAAGGAGAAAACGACAGTTGTGTTGTGGTTGAAGTTGGAGCAATTGTGCACGACTAAGAGACTTTAAAGGTAAAATATGATGAAAAAGATTTGACCTTAATCCTTTTGTGTTTGTTGCCCATTTTGTTTAGAGACACGATTTTATATAGTTGTGATACTATCACCATGGAAGATGCGTATGATATTTTGTCTTCAAATGAGAAGATGAAGCATCTAGTTAGAATCTAAGGTTAGAGACGGATAAGATCTTATTGTTCATGGTGGTATGGAAAAAGCATGTCGAAATCTAATTTCAGTAATCAAGTTTGTTTTTATTGCAAGAAAAAAGGACGCATTACAAGGGAATGCAACAAGTTACATAATAAAGAAAATTTGGCTGCAATCAGAAACTACAGGTAAAGTCGATGTCACGGAGAACTGCTTGAGTGATGGAGATGTGTTGGCTATTTCTGATGAAGAGTCCAAACCTAATGATGATTTGATTTTGGATACAGCTCGTGCTTTTGAATTTTTTTTCAACATATGAAATAGCTCAGACAAGTGTCGTGGTCATGGAAAACAACGTACTTTGTCGATAGTTGGTATTGGTAGAGCTAGACTTAAGCTGGTGGATGGGACAGTTAGAACACTTGATCAGATGACATGTTCTAGATTTGAAGAAATCTCATCTTATTTAGTACTTTTGATTCACAAGCGTAAAAGTTCTTTGGCAGAGTTAGAGATTTGAGGATTTGCAAAGGTGTCCGTTTTGTATTTGAGCGGTGGAAAAAGTCCAAATTATACGTCTCGCAAGGTTATGTAGAATTCGTGAAGAACAATCAGCAAATGTTTAGTACTGTATTAGATATTTAGTTTGGTACAATACCGTTGTGATATGGTTTAGGGTTCACGCTGAAGAATGCAACTCAGTCAATATCAGAGGGTATGGTTAATGCCGCCACGACCTGCAGTATTCAATTGCTACGGATATACCCAATGAAGATAGGTATAGGGATGCTAAATTTGTTGCGCATTTTTAAAGTGTATATGAAGGTGTTAATTCTAGCAAGGGGCCTTCTACAAAAACATTTGGGATTGATTTTGTTTCAAGTTGTGATTCGGCCACGTTTGGTAAATCTTAAATCATCTATGATTTTTGATTAAATATTATTTTCTTTATTCCATGCATTTTTTATTGAAAAAATATTATTTCCTTAATTCCACGTGTTTTTTTATACTATTTTCATATTTAAGAATATTGTTGAGTTTTGATATGTCCCCTATATATAATTGGATCTTCTTTACAAGTTGACTTGTTACTAAAATTAGAATAATTGTGAAAAACTCAAATCTTGTAATTTTTTCTCCATTATAGTTGAATAAAATCTTCAATTACCCTACTAAGTTATACTATTGTCTTAATGTTCATCTTATTGTTGTGAAATCTTCAATTACTTTACTGAATTAAATTCTTGTCTTTACGTTCATTTTATTGTTATGATCAATACTTCATATGGTGTTGTAAAGGGGCGGACACATAACTTTAACGTTGGGGGGCACAATCAAACTTGCAAAGAAGTTGAGAAAAATTTTACAATCGAAAATTTGCGTAAAAAAAAAAATCACACTCCATGTAATTTTACATCCGAAAATTACATGGGATATGACTTTTTCGGATGTAAAATTTCGAAAAATTTCCTAATAAAATGATGAAAATTACATTGAGAAATTTGTATCACAAAAATAATAAATGTTAATGAAATAATTGATTTTTTTTTAAAAATGCGAGTTAGACGTCTTTTTAAAGACTCGCGTTTAATGTATTTTTAACTATTTTCGATATATGTTTGAACTATTCGATATGCCCATAATGTAGTTCTTGAAATGAGTTTCAAAATGATATAACCTGTATATTTGATTAGCGTACGATCGTCAGAGATTTTTTAAATTAGTATATTATCGAAATTCAAATTCAAATTGATTTTGCCCCTATTTTGTGGAGATTAAAATCAAATTTTTAGTAATTCTTTATAAAAATTAAACAATTATGAATTCCATGAAATATGTTATTAAAATTAATTGTTACCTTTGATTTAGATTAAAATTTAGATTTCAATCGATACCAAACACGAATTTAAAAAATAAAAAAACTCAAAAGTTTGGGGGGCACGTGCCCCCCAGGTCCCCCGTGTCCTCACTCCTGTTCACTTCTTGCTTCAGAATGCTTTCGTAACTCAAGAAGGCCTGTTCATAACTTCATATATTTTGGGTTGGTGCACTGAAGTTTACCTTCTGTGAACAGCTGTGCCTGTGAAGCCGTGAATGAATGAATTGTGATATAGTCCCTGAATAAGCCACTGTTTTATTCTTGACTCAAAATCCATAAAAGATTTTAGAGGGAAATAAAATAGGGACTCCATACGAGAAATAAAGAATTGTTGCAACATAAAACATTCTGCTTAAAACTTGTACAAGGTTGATTTAGTAAAGCTTGTCTTACGAGGATTTTCGTGGGAAAACAGCTGAATATGTCTGTACTAGGCTCTAAGCAATGGCAAAAATTGCGCCCAGAAAAGCCAAGACAATCTGTGGACTGCTAAAATGGTTGTGCATCCATTCAGCAATCCATACTCGTCTTTCCTTCTTGCAGTGCTTTTCAATCAGGTCCTTAGCATCTGCATAAGGGCAAGGATCGGGCAACAGAAAATTAGCTATTTTGTTAAAGAGTTGGGCCAATTGTTCGTCACTACCTAAATTGTTTGAGAAGAATTTCCTTCTTCCGGAGCTGTTTAACATCCTTGGCGTGATCAATGAGTGAATCCATCAGCCAAATGTTTGACGTAGTGCACTAGTCAGAAGGGCCATTGGACTAATTTCATAAGCCCCCAGGTTTAATAGCGAAGGTTTGAATCAACTTATTCTGGCTCTGTTTCTGTATCATCTGAACCATTACTTTCTGTATTTGTTAAGATGCACGTGAACCGAAGGATATAGCAACCATCAAGAAACACCATTATGATGCTGATGAACGATTCGCCTCATAGATTTCAGTAAAGCCTTCTTCGTAGCTTTCGCAGGCACTGTCAGTTACCTTCACTACCTCGTCATATAACTGTTTTGATCGATAACTGATCATTACAGGCATGAACAAATTGCTGAGCATTTTCGATTTTGATTTTCTCCAATGTTTCAAGCTCAGGTTTTCCATGATGAAACCATCAAGAGGATCATATCATTTCTTGTTGGATTCAATCTCCCGCAATATTGATGGAATACAAACACATTTTCGGATTTCGTGTTTGTTTGGTAAAGCCTTGTGTACTTGTAAGAGGTGGGTCATATGGAATGCGTGGATCAACAACTTAGACATTTCCAGTAGTTATGAGGTTATTGATAACTTCAATAATGTGCTTTAGCTTATGGAATTAAACTAACAGTAACTTCTTGTAATTCGAGTTCAATACCACTTTGGATCCAGAAAGAATTGTTATCTTGCCATGGAAGGTGGAAGTGCAAGTTATTATAAAATTTTGATAGATTAGTTTTATTTTTTGTAATCATCATTCATTTAGTATTTCGAAATATCATAAGAGTTGAATCTTCAACTCGAAAAATCAGGGACTGGTTCAAAACAATGGAACATGATACAATTATTGCACACACGACAAAACAAGAACAAACTTTTGCGACTGAAGAGCCTAGAACATTGATTTAGGAAGTCTAGCGTTCTGAGGTAAAGTACGTATAAGCAGCAAAATATGTCTGTGCCGTAGTAAGACCAAGGATGATCAATGCACCTAGAAAAGTCCAGAAAGTCCAAGGCATGCTAATATATTTGTGAATCGATTCAGCCATCCAGGTTTGTACTTTATTGTGGCAATGACTGTGAATCTTCCACTTAGCTTCTGCATATATAGTATCATCAGCTACCAAATATTTAGCAATCTTGTTAAAGAATTGTGCCAATTCTTGGTCACTGCCCAAATAGTTGACAAGAATTTTTCTCTTCCTGAGCTCTTGAACATCATCAGCATGATCAATGAGTGAATCCATTAGACAAATGTATGACGTAATGCCCAAATCAGAATGGCCATGGGGACACGTTTCATAAGCCACCAAGTTTAATAGCAAAGGTTTTGTTGAATCGTCAATGAAGATTTGGGGAAGTGTAAGAGTACCAAAAGTAAGGCGAGATTTGAACTCTACATCAGTAAGACTTCCATTTTGACTTGGTTTGAAATGAATTCCTGCTGATTTGAGCTCGGTTACCGTACGAAATGATTCCCATGAATTCCACTTTTCATTGAATCCACTAGTTTCTTTCCTGACAGCGAGACGTTTCCATATTAGATGTAGAAGGTGAGGGCTTCCATCCAAATCTAATTCCATTGAAGCATTCCGTGGTTCACTTATGCTGTGGCATTTAATGAGATTCTTAATCAACCCTTCCAGGCTTTCACTATCAAACATGAAATTCATCAAAACTTCTAGTATTAGTAAAGGAATTTGATTCTCTAGCAAGAACAAGTCACTAATCATTAAACCTCGGTAGTAATGCATATACAGTCGTGGATCTACTTTTTGTTTCTTATCTGTCCCTCCTTTTAAGATGTACATAAGATGAAGAACAAAGCAGGCATCAAGAAACATCATTCTGTTGAACAATTCATCATCATAGTGTTCAGTCGAGCCTTTCGCATAGCATTCACGGGCACTTTTACCCACCTTTGCCACCTCTTCGTATAACTGTTTGACGGATACTTGATTACAATGGTCACGACACAATTTCTGCGCGATCGGAATTTTTAGCTGCTCGAATGCTTCGAGCCCTGGCTTTCCATGATGATAAGGGCCTATCGAAACTACAATAGGATCATAACAATTTTCGTCTGAGTAACTCTGACGTAGCAGTGATGGAACCCTGTATATTTGGGGTTTCTTTGTTGTTTCGTCAACCATAAAGT
>CAIGRH010135519.1:0-11380 GCA_903798295.1 Fraxinus nigra | reverse complement strand
TTCTATGATTTTAAACCCCATCTGTAACTTAAACAAGTTGAGCTATGGACAGCTCAGACATTTTGTGCTTGCTAAACCAAGAATGAACAATAAGGAAAAAGGAAACAAGAAGTTTAACTTGGAAATGTCCAAAAAAATATTAATAAAAGATCGCTAAAAGCCTAAAATGGTCTGCAAACAAAAAATGCATGGCTCATATAAGACCAGACCAGCTAGATTACTAACAACAACATAAGAACATCCCAATCTTATGAGTTAGTCTAAATCATTTATGCGAATCCCATAACATAAAACAAACCTTGTGATGTNCCATCTGTAACTTAAACAAGTTGAGCTATGGACAGCTCAGACATTTTGTGCTTGCTAAACCAAGAATGAACAATAAGGAAAAAGGAAACAAGAAGTTTAACTTGGAAATGTCCAAAAAAATATTAATAAAAGATCGCTAAAAGCCTAAAATGGTCTGCAAACAAAAAATGCATGGCTCATATAAGACCAGACCAGCTAGATTACTAACAACAACATAAGAACATCCCAATCTTATGAGTTAGTCTAAATCATTTATGCGAATCCCATAACATAAAACAAACCTTGTGATGTTACGCCAAAGACCACTGAAACCTAGGACTATTTGAATAGTTGAGGCAACAATAAGTGCTCCCTGGGTGGCCCGCATTATCTTCTTGAATCTCTGCAAGGGAATTAAAAGTTCTTAACAAATTAAAACCGAGAATTCAACAAGAGTAACTAGGGTATTTATGTTCATTTTCTTGTTAAAACTAATCTCTTTGTAAGCATTAATATGCAGAATCAAGTAAAAGGAGGTAGTAGTATATGACAAATCTTCATCAAAGCCTTGCTTGACAAAATGGAGCATGTTTGACCAATAATCCTGAAACTTATTAGCTTGGCCAACTTTCTTATTTTCAACTCAACCCAAAATTAAAACAGCAGCATTTACTAGTGTAGCACTTGGCTGAGGAACACAATAGAATAAAATATATAGAAAACTACAGAGTTCTAAGTTCATGCATAACAATCACTAGGTCACAAAGCTCAACATGCCACTTATAAAGAGAGAATGCAATGGGGATAGAGTTGGGATCACAAACCGATATAGGGTCTGGGTCACTCCATCGACCAGACAAGATAATTGATATAGTGGGTGCCACAAAGGTGTAGGACCCTCCAATCACCACAGGTAATCGAGTCCCAAACCATGTCTGCAGCAAGGTGTTCACACCAGCAACAAAGAGCAAAGTCTGAATAACTTTTGCTTTCTCCTCCTAGAAAAAAAAGTGTTTAATTCGTTTATCTGGTGAATACCATATTAGCCAAGTCAGCATTAGAACAAATTTAACAGGATTTAGAAATCTAATTCCTCACATTTCCTCCCCCCATTTGAGGAACCAGAGCAGTAGGTATGATAACTGTTGTGCCAAGCATCACCAAGTAATGTTGAAATCCAAGAAGGATGGCCTCAGCTGCAATGAGACAGTCAAAGATTGTCAAGGAAGCAATAAGAACCCACGGTAGGAAAGTTGCAATGCAACTTCAATTATACATACATTGCTCAAGGAATCAGTCAGAACACATTGAACAAATCCTAGATCCCGACTTAGTCAGGTTAAAAAATTGGATACCATATCCACTTATGCTACATATAAAATGCACGTGGCATTGCTTTCCATTTCTCAAAAGAATTCGATTGGCAGGAAATTGGATAATTCGGCAGCCTTTAAATCAATTACTTTGGAATCAAGTTCTTTTTCATTTCTTTATCAGACTATAACAAGTTGGCTTACAAGAATATTAACATGAAGGGTTAGAGGAATCAATAGATTTAAACAACCTGGCTGAGCTGAAAATCCGCAACCACTTTCTACCTAAACTAAAAAAGTATTAGACAAAAAGAATAACTATATACACTCAGAGTAAAGAACAACATAAGATCAAAAAAAATTAGCTTCCACCCACCAAAAAGAGAGAGAGAGAGAGAGAGAGAGAGAGAAGGGGAAAAAAAAAAATCAAGAACAACATGGTTCAAGGAATCTACAACCACTTTATACAAAAACCTAAAATGTTAACAAAAAGAAGATACTAGATTGTGAAGAAATGTCAACAAAAAGATGAGAGACTGACGCCATGGAGGAGGACTGTTAATGCAGTAGGAAATGTGTGAGAGCTGATCCTTTGGTGGATGTGGCGCTGGCTCATCTGCCTTCGGAGCTCCACCGCCTGCCATTGATTTACCTTTTCTCTCTCCAGAAGAATGTTAGGAAAAAAAATGTTTCCAATATTTTTCACTGTCTTGTAGAATCAACCTGAAAAAACCCAGATCAGAAATCTTTCACAAAATCATAAAATGACTGCAGAAATGAAAGAAAGTGTGCAACTTTATGAACACGCCATAAAGGTAAGATTCAATAAAAAGCTTACAAACCACTAATAAATGAACCATACAACAGCTAAAACAATCAGCATTCACTTTGTAACACATCGGACAACCCACATTTTGCATTAAAAGTTGAAAAAAATGTAAAGAAACCAAAATGAGGGGGTTGAGTTGGGGTGGGGGGGTCTGGAGGAGATGAAGCCAGGAAAGTGAAACGGCAACAGCAAGGCTTGGATGTGTCCGTATGTCCGTGTTAAGTTAGCGTAACTATTGTAAGAAAATATAACAAAACCCCACATAAAAATAGCAAAAGAAAACGAAAAAATGGTACCAAATTGTCAAAATGAGAATCTTTTCAAACAGCAAAAATCAAGTAGAGGTGGAAAAGTGGGTTGGTGTTAGCAAATAGGTTAGAGAGAGAGAGAGAGAAGGAAATGAAATTTAAGTTGTACATGTAGTCACCCTACTTTAATATTCTTGCGAATGGTCACAAAACTTACACAAAATTATTTCCATTCATCTCTTGCGATTTCTTTCTCTGCTCGGCAAAAGAAAAAGGTTCCAATCCAAGATTAGGGGCAGGAGGGTGGGTTGGGAGATCAGGGGATGGTGGAAATTGGTGGAGCTTCCTGATTTGCAATTTTATAGTTCGTAGTTTAAAAGTTTTTATTTAGGATTGGTGATTTTACCCTCCAGGAACGAAAGTCAAGTTTTGGGAAAAATGATTTTCTTTCTTGGTGGCCATGTAGACAAATATAACGCCGTCAAATTTACACCCAAGATTCTATCGTGCCACCTAAGCACAAATTTAAACGGTTACTTGGAAGTGATGAAAGGAAAGAATTTTGTGTAAGTTTGGCGACCATTCATAAGAATATCAAAGTAGAGTAACTATAACATGACAATGTACAAAGTTCAATGAGTGACGAAACTTTTTACCCGAGGAAAAGTGTGAGTGAGCAAATTATAAAGACAATATGAAGGCAAAATTAGCAATATTGGTCCCCATTCTATTGTTCCAATAGAAAGTTGTCCTCAATCTTTGGAAAGAAGGGTAAATTTGTATTTTCATCATCAAATAATCTATTAACACTATGATGATTATATTGTCATTACAAGTTTTATTTGATACACCATGTTTTAATTGTATTTTAACGATTATATTGTCAGTTTTAATTGAATTTTAAGTCATGCTGAACATGCCCATAGATTGTCATTACAAGTTTTATTTGATACACCATGTTTTAATTGTATTTTAACGATTATATTTTCAGTTTTAATTGAATTTTAAGTCATACCGAACATGCCCCTAGATTGTCTATACGTGTTTTTGCACAATACATGTGAAACAAAAAAAAAACATTAATAATTCTTTTTGCTTCAAAGATTCAAATTTTAGAGAGGGACATATAAGAGAGAAGAATGAGTTGTAACAGTACAAATTTGGGTCAATTTTAAAATTCAGAGAGAGAGACGCAAATGTAAAAGAGAGAGAATGACCAACTTTTAACAGTCAAAAAATTGGACCATTTTTCATGTTTAAATTTTATGGAAAATTGTGCCACCGATCCCTAAACTATTGCCCCAATAGTATTTAACCCTAATATTTTGAAGTGATTTCTTTTTTTGCAAAGTGAGTTTCCATCCATTATTTCCCTTATAATTCCTTAAAGATTTTCCTTATTTTTTAACCACACATTCTCTAACAAAATACTATTAAAAATGCATTTTCATCCAAAAATGGGGTTCAAACAAGGGCTTGATATTTTTGTAAAGTGAGTTTCCATTAAAAAATTTAACTAACTTTCAAAATTTTGAACATTGCTTCAAGTTGATAAGTAAAACTTAGCTTCATAAAATTAGACATGTGGAAATCAAGTGAAGATTTAGACGAATTTTGTGAATCGAGACTTGTTCAAATGTTTTGGTTTGATTTTATCGAAGATCACTAAACTTTACAATACATTTACTTTGATCCTTGAACTTTAATTTGTTTCATTTTCATCATTGAATTTTTAAAAATATTTCATATAAACAATTGAAGTCCTTCTTTCTTTCTTTTTTTTTCATTACACAAGCGCTTTAAAGTCTTGTTACACCAAAGTCACGAAATGTTAAAGATACGTAAGAGAATTTGTTAAAAAACTGCACAACATAGTGGTGTAATTGAAATAATTTTTTTTTAAGTGTTCAATAAAGTAAATCTATTTCACCATCCTCAGGCTATTAATCTAGACAATTTGATCCTAGATAAATTGTTCCAGGGGCACCAACTGTCCTTGTCCCGGTCATTGAGCCGGGACAAGGGGCTTTTCCCTCCTCTTAATCCCTTTTTTCGTTACCCTTCAAAAGTAGAAGACTTTTTATTTAATTATTATCAAATGTGGGGTAATGAGAGGGGGATATTCAACAACCTCAATTGTTAATGAATTAGATTAGATTTGACCAATTGATAATAAATTGCACCTACGCTCAAAAAGAATATTGGGATGCCCAAAAGAAAAAGTGGTCCGATCTGGGACTATAAATTTAGGGGACAGACAAACTTTTAAGTAAATTTAATAATTAATAAAAAGTAAAAATAAAGTTACTTTTAAGCTAACTTTACTCTTCCTTTAAATAATTTTTTATCTCTAAAAAATTAAGTTTAAGTCAATAATGAATTTTAATCACGTACTTCATTCGATCTATAATTTTTCAACCACACAAGGATTTATTTTCAAGTAAAACCATTTTTTTTTTCAAAAGTAGGAAAACTATTTTCTTATCGTCAAAATGAATAATTTACTTATTTCTAACTACACCAAGTACCTTATAAGCTTATGTGTGTGTTTTCAACTAATTCGTCCAATAAGGACCGTGTATGCAAAAATTAAAAGATAAGGAGACAGAGGTGACGAGGGGTCCAACCTGGCCACCCAACCTAGGTCAAGGGCGGGCCGACGACAATTTCAAATCCGTTGAAAAGATAAGCTAGGGCCAAATTACAACATGATTTATAGGTTGGAGAGTAATAGTGTAATTTTTCTAGTGTAACAAGTAACAACAATGTTGTTAATTGAATGTATTATTAGCACTTAAATTAAAGAATTTACTTTCTTTTTCATTTAACTAGTCTTTCACCCGTGCGATAGAGATTCGTTCACTAAAGAATTAATTTTACCGTGACACCCCGAAACTTAACCTCCCGGGGCCAATATATAAAGTCGCACTTATTGATTAACAAAACCCCTAGAATTTTTAACTTTTGAAAAACAAAAAAAAATTATTGGTAAATTATACTACTTGCATGTATTCAAGTCATAGATGAAAAGCTTCAAAACTGAAAGTCGGAATTTGAAATGAATACTATTAACAATACTGTCAAAGATGGTAAGTTAAGGATATAGGAAAAGTTTGCTGTTAGAAAATTATCGAAGTTACCATACTAACATGAAAAACAAGCGCAATACTTCATATAAGTCGAAAAATGGTGATTCCATGTCATTCAATTACTTGAAAAATATAATATACATCAAAATACTAGCATAAAATTTAGATAGAAATTATTAAGGAAGCTCGAGTTTTTAAAAACAGCAAAAGTATTAAGAATTTGCCCTTTTACATATTTTGATTTATCACCGAGCACTCCAACCAACTCCATTCAATCCTGCTATCAATTAACCATAAATTTTAAAGTATAGTACGAGTGTCACAAGAATTCTCAGTAAAACACTTGCTTGGATGTATTGTACTCAATAATAACATGAACACAAAATATGCCCTAATTTATCGACCTTCTCAACTTGTTGCTCGGAGCATTCGACTTGCCAGCAATAACACTCCCAAGACCATAGTATAAGGCAATGAATGGTATAATAAGCCATTGTCTGAAGTTGATTTTTTGAGAAGCAATTTTATGAAAATGATTATGTGGGAGGATATATGATTAAAAAGTGGATAAAAGTTATTTAAAGATGTTTAAAATGATTTTTTTTATAATAAAGTTAAAAAATAAGTTCGAGTAAATAAAGCTTTACTCTTTTTAATACTAAAAAATAAGTTCGACTAAATAAAGTACTTATAGTCTTTACATCACAAAACAAGTTTGTAGGATGTGCATATATGGATAAAAAATAGTTGGCCATTTCTAAAAGAATTTGAGTTGTGCTATGTTAGCACATGGCTTGACATAATTGGTGAATGTTAACATAGCATAACTCAAAGAATTATGTCATTTATACACTCTTTTCTTTACATCATGGTTGACATTACCATTGTTGTCAATAAATAAGTTGATGAAAAACACTTTTTTTTAAAAAAAAAAAAATTTGTCAAATGGTGTAATGTCACGTGAAAAAATGTAAACAATAGTCTAAACTTTGATGTACGCCAAACATGATTGTTTCTGAAAAGAGAGTTGGAGGCTTTTTTTTTATTTCAGAATTATTTATATACTAAGGGTCTGTCTGGTATTCATTTTGGCTGAATTCTAATTGAAATTGTGACCGTTTGGTTTGGTCAATGGAGCCCGCATGTGAGATGATAAGTCAAACTTTGCAGCTGATCTTATAGTTAACGGTAGGAAAAACAATTTTTTTAGTTCTTTTAATTGCTACCAGACACACCCTAAATATTAAGGAGTAAAAATTACACATGAAACAGGAAAGTGGGTAAATAGAAGGTAGCTTATCTCCTT
This sequence comes from Fraxinus nigra, assembly GCA_903798295.1. NCBI lineage: Eukaryota > Viridiplantae > Streptophyta > Magnoliopsida > Lamiales > Oleaceae > Fraxinus > Fraxinus nigra. The sequence continues at coordinate 4,307 of CAIGRH010135519.1, read as the reverse complement.
CACCAACACTATTATTTTCGCTAGATAGTGAAAATTTCTAATTATATCACATCAATGGTGGTGCCTTGTAGTTGGACCGCGATTTATACTTTATATCAGTTTTTTCCCCTTCCTTTTTTCGACATGAATGATGGGCGATCCACTTCACACCCTTTCCTAAATGTTTTTCGTATGGATAAGTTCCCAACTTTTTTGGGGGGAGAATTAGAAAGAAATGTTTTTATGAACACGAGTGTTAACTTTGCTAGAAATTGAAAAGACCGAAAATCATTTTTTTCTAAAACTCATTTTTAAATATATATTTCGTGGGATTTATAATTTTTCAAATAATCTATTAAAAATATATTTTTTAGCTAAACAAACAGAGGCAACATCTATTGTCAGAAGACACTCATGAAATCAAGTCTCAATATTTTTATACGAAATATTAAAAAAAAAAAAAATCTTTTATTCAAGCCATGAATGAACAAAATCACACGCTTGACATGACCAATTTCAATCGCGGAAAAGGGAATGCATTCACATTTGTCTCATTGCAAGAGAAGGTTGCTCCACTAGCCCTCCTGGTGTACGAAAGCAGTGAAGGAAGAGGAGCCCAATCGTCACATTTTTAGCATAAATGAATAAAACTTGAAAGACCTATATCCAACTAGACTTTAAATTTCAGTTCATTTTAAAATCTAAATCTAGTTCCGCCCCTACTAGCGAGGGAGTTTATTTATTTTTTTCCTAGCAGATGTGTATCCTATCACTACACTATTGGGCCTCATCGGGCCACGTTTCACTAGAAAGAAAAAAAAAACTAGGCTCAGGTAATCAATGGGCCAAATGTATAGGCCTAAATGCCTTGTTTTTTGAAAGCCCAAAAGATGAAGACAATATTTGAGCCCACGGATCACAAATAAATTATTGGACAACATTATCAACAAATGAAGGAAAATTTCACTACTAAGATAACAAGTATGATCCATTTCAGATTTAAGAAAGGGGTAATTACATAAATACCCATAATATTGGGGGCATTTAGAAAAACCATGCTAAAAGTTATTTTGAAGTAAAAAATACGGTCATTTGTTGTCCATGCACGGTGCTCAAGACCAACCAATAATTTATTTATAACTTTTGTCGTTACAAGATTACTTGTTTATGACTATAACTTACATTTAAAAAAGTGATAAACGCTCAAAAAAAGTAAAAAGAAAAATGTGACGTACACTTGAAAAAGTGATATAAATCCAAAACAAGTAACAAAAAATAAAAACGTGACAAACTTTAAAAAAATAAAAGTGACTAAAAAAGTCAAAAGAAAAAAAAAAGTGACAAACACTCAAAAAATTAACAGAAATTCAAAAAATTGACACACTCAAAAAAGTGACACAAATTCAATAAAAGTGACAAAAAATAAAAAATAAAAAGTGACAAAAAATTAACAGAAATTAAAAAAATTGACACAATCAAAAAAGTGACAAATTCAATAAAAGTGACAAAAAATAAAAAATAAAAAGTGACTGATAATAAAAAATTGATAAAAATTCAAAAAATAAAAATGACATAAATTTTAAAAAATACAGTAAAAAAAAAAGCGACACAAATTCAAAACAAGTGCCAAAAAATAAAAAAAAATGATAGAATTTTTTTTTTAAAAAAAAAAGTGACACGAAAATTAAAAAAGTGACAAATACTCAAAAAAGTTATAGAAGTTCAAATAAATGACAATGTGACATACACTAAAAAAAAAGTAATAATTTCGAAAAAAAAAAGTAATAGAAAATAAAAAAGTGAAAAACAATTGAAAAAAAAAAGAAGACAAAAAAAACTTTTTGACTTCTTTAAGGAATATGTCACTTCACTCTTCGGGTGAGGTTTTTATTACATCATTGAAATATTCACGAAAAACTTTAAAATACATTTTTCGAAGTTGAAATTAATAAATGATTAGTTCATAATTACAAGTTGAAAATGGCCACAAGAAATGAACTTAATAATCGTGGTTTAAACTTCAAATTTTTTTACATCAACATTTATTAGGAAAAAAATAAAAAGAAAAATTAATATTCATAGTTTTACATTTAATAATATATGGAAGATAATCTTCTATTTTTAAATATCGTCCATAACATATTTACTACGATCGCGTTGTAAGCTTCTAAAAGATTTTTAAATCGCTCAAAATGAATAATTATAGTGTAAAATACAGCATCAAATGAAAATATTTTTAAAATAAAACTTTTAAGAAGAGAAAAAATATAGATTGGAGGGAAGGATTTGTCCGCCTCTGTTTTGGAATGAATTTGAGCAAAGCATAATTATGAGTTAATACTGTAATTAGAGATATAATTAAGTTTACATGTATTATTCTAATTATTTCTGTTTTAAAAGTAATGGGCCTAATTATCCTTTAAGAAAGAAGGCTTGCTTTTTCAAAAAGTAGATATTAATTTAAATTTCATTTATTAAATAATCAACTAAAAATATTTTATTAATTAAATATATTAGGGTCGCAATATTATATAATTTATGGTCACGGTTATGTATTGGTCACAATTATAGACGTAGTCACAAATAATAAATTTTATATGCCACAATTTATTTCTCAGTCACAGATTAAATAAATTAATTGGTCACACATTATTTTTTTGGTCACAAATAAAAAATTCTATGAATCACAAAACAAAATATCAAATTAATTGGTTATAATTATTTTTAGGCACACATTATCAAATTATTTGTCACAACTTAACAAATTTTTAGATTGCACATTATTTATTTGTCACAATTTATCTATTTCATTGATCACGTATTGTTTATTGGTCACACGCCAACCAATTTATTGATCACAATTAACAAAACAATTTGTGACCACCACTACCTCATCATCGCCTCTAGTAGCACTATCGCTCATACCACTGCAACAACGATGATAGCCAACACCACCCCTGAGTACCACCACAACAGTTGCATGTATCTACCACCGTCACCGCTTGTATCAACCAACACCACCATCTCCTCAAATCCATCACCTTCAACGCCGTCGCCACCGTGACCACCACGACCACCATACACTCTCCATCACCGTAAACCACCATCTCCACCACACTACACCACCACCACCAACAACCAAAAAATCTCCAAACCTACCATCGTTGTCGCTGTCGTCGTCGTCGTCTCCACCACTACAATCACCACTAATCCATAGCCTCTGCCACCGCCATCTACACCACAACTACCATCTTCTCTATCTTCTCTCCACCACACCGCAACTACCAACCCCACTAAAGAATCCTCGCAACCACCATGATCTCCACAAATCACACAGAAAACCAGCCACAAGACACCTACAAATCCACCACACCACACCACAACCACAAATCCACCACATCGCAACAACTTCCATAAATCCACTAGATCGCAACTGTAGTGTTGCCACCATCACCACCCAACTGCAACAGCCACGATATGTGCCATCACCATTGCAATCTATGCTGCTACCGCTACAATTTGAAAAGCCTTTACTGGCGCTCACGATGAATGAATGACTTTTCCCTAAGTCTATAAGGGTTCGATGATCTGAGCTGTTGTTGGTTGGATTTGTAGTCAAGAAATAGCTTCAACGGTGGTTCTCACAGCAAAGATGGTAGAGCGGCGTTCTCTGGTGGCGGTGCCCTTCGACGACGGATGTTGACAAAAAGTGTAGAGTAGAGAGAGGAAGATGAGAGATAATGGTTGAGATATAGAGAGAATGGAGAGGAGAATGAAGATAAATTTGGGGTTTGTAGGTGAGGTGGGTGGATATGGTGTGTTAATTAATTTTATTTTATAATATTATTATTAATATTTAAATTTTAAATTATATGCGATATTTGAAAATAAAAACATGTATCTCTCAGGGTCCGTTTGATTGCGAATGTAGATTTTGGTGAAAAGAAAATGAATTATGAGGAATTGAATTACCTAAAAGTTGTTTTATTGGGAATTGTGATTAATCGTGTTTGATTGATATAATTTTTCACTTGAAAAATGTTGAAAGTTTGGTATCCATTTGACTTTGTTTTTATAACGAATAACATTCGTTTGGTTTTGTTTTGCATGTAAATCTCCAATAAAAGTGATAAATTTTTTTATCATTGTGTCTAACATTTTTTTCAATTGCAAAAAAATAAAAATAAAAAAAATTCAGCAAATCTGGAAATCATTTTCCCACCTAAATGTTGGGAAAATGAATTTAATAGGGCTGTAAAAAAAACTGTCAAACCGGAAAATCGAATCGAAACCGCATTTTAAAAACCTTTGGGTTAGTGTCACGTGGA
>CAIGRH010135486.1:0-20012 GCA_903798295.1 Fraxinus nigra | reverse complement strand
GGTTGTGAGTGAACAGGCATTAACGATGGACAACCTCCGTCGAAAGGGCTTTTATGTTATCGAGTGGTGCCATATGTGTAGGAGGGATGGGGAAACGCATGATCACTTGTTCATTCACTGTGACGGTGTTCGTTGGATGTGGAATAATGTTTTGGCTTCTCAACATATAGATTGAGTCTTACCTAGAAGTATGGAGGACGTGTTGTTGGCATGGAGGAGAAAACTTCGTGATAAAAATAGCAAACTTGTTTGGAATCTCATCCTGGGATATATTATATGGTGTGTGGAGAGAGAGACAACGGATGTTTTGAAGACCAAAATCAGACCACGGAGCAAATTAGATAATTCTTTTATCTGACTTTGTATAGTTGGTTTAATGTCGTGGCTAGTAATTCTATAGAGGGGCTTCCTAATTTTATGGCTTTTCTTTTTGTTTAAGTTGATAATACTCTCCATGTGTATTCTTTTTTGATGATTAAAATTTTTGGATTATCTATAAAAAAAATTAAATTTAGTTCAGTTAAATCATTTCATTGTCAAAATAAACTAGTACTAAATGTTTCAATGTATGTAAAGTTTGTTTTAAAACCACGAGAAAGTACCCATGTGATTTTACTCGCTTTGCACTGGTGTAATTCGACGAGTTCTCTTTTTCATTTTCTTGGTTTGCAATGGATTGAGATGTTCTTAAACATGTTTGAACGATGTGTGATCATTAGCATACAACTGTTTTCATGTGAGTTCAATTGTGCCCAATTTGCATCTTGTAACTTAGTTTTGATAGCATAGAACAATTATTTGGGTTGCGTGTAGGTGTTTGAGATACAATGACAAAGAAGATGAGCAAACAAGAAAAACATAGAATCTTGATGGTATCAGATTTTTTTTATCCCAACTTTGGCGGTGTTGAGAATCACATTTATTATCTATCACAATGCTTGATTAAGCTCGGCCACAAGGTAAGTGAAAACATGAATATAATGATCTAATTTTATAATTATGAATTTTAGGTTACTTGCTGTTAAATTCTTACATCTCAGGTGGTTGTTATGACTCATGCTTATCAAAATAGATCTGGAGTGAGATATATGACGGGCGGGTTGAAAGTTTATTACGTGCCGTGGAAACCATTTCTTATGCAGAATACATTGCCCACATTTTATGGGACACTTCCAATAATAAGGACGATTTTGATTCGGGAAAACATATCATTGGTGCATGGACATCAAGCATTTTCAACTTTATGTCATGAAGCTTTAATGCATGCGCGCACTATGGGATACAAAGTTGTGTTCACGGATCATTCGCTATACGGATTTGGTGATGTAGGAAGTATTCACATGAACAAGGTTCTTCAGTTCACTTTAGCAGATGTGACTCAGGCTATTTGTGTTTCTCATACGAGTAAAGAAAATACGGTTTTGAGATCAGGACTGCCACCTGAAAAGGTTTTTGTTATTCCAAATGCTGTCGATACTGCCATGTTTAAGCCTGCTCCAGAGCGACTTAGTGATCGTGAAATTGTAATTGTTGTAATAAGTCGATTGGTTTACCGAAAAGGAGCAGATCTGCTTGTTGAAGTTATCCCTGAAGTGTGCCGTTTACATTCCAATGTGAGTATTTTATTTTTTCCCCAATTACCCTACTTGTGAAGTTTGAACTATTTCGCTTGTCCTCAAGGTTGTCATACATTATTCCTATTCGTTACTTCACTTTGTGTTAGAAAAAAATAGGTTTTTCCTTTCTGAAGCTTGATTATAACACTCACTCTAGCAAGTTGAGCATTTTTTGTTTTTAGATGTTAGTTTATCTCTGTGTTGCTTCTGAACTTTTTGACCACAATCAAGCGACTAGCATTACACCACTACCACCAAGTCTGTGCAGCAAGGTGTTGGATAAATCCTGTTCAATGAGTGCAAACCTAGACCACAAACTGTCATTTCTATCATTAATAACACTGATCAGCTGCCACTTTTGAAGAACCTTGACTACTTTCCATGTTAGAAGTACCACTGTTTCGTCCCCATGCAATCTTTAAGTTTGGTCTATGCTGTGAACCTCCTTGTTTTTCAAGACTGAAAATTTAGAATTTTTATGAATATCAGGACTCAAGTCTCTAATTTACCTATACCTATACCTATACCCATTACCTATATATATACATACCAGAAAAAAATATGGCCAGCATTTTTATTTGGACAGAAAAGGTAAGTGATAGCATGAACATTGGCAAGCATAACTTAACATGTCAGGAAGCCTTTTCTAGGTTTGAACTTCCCCTTCTGTTTATTATAGGTTTATACCGTGCATGTCACTCATACCATAACTTTGTATTATTATCTCTCTCACGGATGCACGTGACAAGGTACGCTTCATTATTGGAGGAGATGGACCTAAAAGAGTGAGGCTGGAAGAAATGAGGGAAAAACACTCTCTTCAAGATCGAGTTGATATGTTGGGTGCTGTCCCACATGCTAAAGTACAGTCTGTTTTGATAACTGGCCATATATTTTTAAACAGGTAGATAACTTCCTTTTTTTATTACTTACTTTAGTTTGTTCAAGTATGTCAAAAGACACAAAACTTTTGTTACCTATTTCAATCAGTTTTTTACTTTTGAAGAATGGTTTAATTTGTTTGAGTTAGAATAGGAGATCTATTTAGCTTGTACTCTATCTTATATACTAGTCTAGCTAGGAATTAAAGTCGTCATAGGATAATAGTTTACTTTTTCTTTTATCTATAGGATTGCTTTAGTATATTAGGATTGCTTTTATAATAAAATCAGCCTAAGCACTTGTTTGGGAGGTCTTGAAATTATAAAAACTTTTTGATCAAACCTACTTTTTATCCACAACATTTCGTAAGATCTTATTATAATTTACACCGATTATAAACACCTCCCAAACAAGCGCTAAATTGCAACTTTTTCTAAATGCTTGTAACAGTGAGTTTGATGCCCTTAATGCATAATTTGAACGTTGGTTGAGGTATGGAGACATGCATGAGATTTGAGCGTACCAACCATTTCTACGAGGATAAGCCGCAGGTTTTCATTTTAATCTGATCAACACATGGCGACTTCCAAATATAAAATTGAATGAAATAATATTTAGGGCTTGTTTGAGCCTCATTTTTTTTCAAAAATGCATTTTGTAATAGTGTTATGATGGAGAATGTATGATTAAAAAATAAGGAACAATTTTGGGTTAGCAGGTAATATTATTTTATTGAAGAATGTGTGGTTGAAATGGTGTTAAATCACTGTTCAATAATACATTTTGATGGAAAAAATGTGGCTCAAACAAGGGCTTAGACTGTTAGACTATTTTCTTTGTCAATAGAGAAGGCATTAATAGTTGTTAATCTCATGAAATTATCCCTTATATGGAGGCTATAAAATAGAAAAATCAGTTGAAGAAATTATGAGAACCTGTTTCATTGACAGTGATGATAGAGGTGCTGGAACAGTTTATATTTGATGAAATTACTTCATCTTTAAGGGTGGCATCCACTGAGAAAAAAAAAAAAAAAGAGAATTAATCCACCTTTAAATAATAATTATCTTGGACACTGCCTTTCGTTCTATTTCCTTCTCTTTGATCCCTTACAACCTCTTGATGTAGGAAAAGCATGCTATATTCCCTCGTCATCTTTGATGTTTGATCATTTCTACCCACTAAGGAAATAAATGTTTTGGGCTGTTTTCTTCAGTTTTAAGATGATAAAGGTAAAGAGTTTTGAATGTATTGGAGGAGGAGTCAAGGTGTTAATGGATGGGCATTCCACATTTGTCTGGAGCAGGAAAGAAGGAAAATTATTGGAACAAAGTATCAGGACTATTCTTTAGTATGGACGACATACCGAAGATAGTCTTTTGGAGATTTTAGGAATTTTTAATAGTCAAAGGGTAATGTGTTGAAGGATTAGACTTTATGCTGTGTGCTGTTAAGAATCTAAAGAACTATTTGAAGATGTGGGCTGAAGTTCAAATCCCTAGATGTTAAGAAAGTAGAAACCATCCATATACCAGGAAAGTTATCGCGTTGAACATAGAATTGACAGAGCATGACCTGCTATGAGCGCACTTAAGATTACCAATTTTTTGAGGGGGAAAATTTTTTTTTTAGGGATGTATCATGGACGTGATAACTTTCATGCTGGTAAAGTCACTTCTTGGAAATATACCAAAACGATTGGCCTGTAGAAGTAGCATAAATCTTGCTTAAAATTTACTAATTTTATTCTAGCCTAAAGGTAGAATATGTTCTTGACTGGACTAGGTTCAGCTTGGCTGGAACATCTCCCTGTGGAGCTAGCTTGAGGCTTCTTTTATGCATCATACATTGACCTAAAAATAAAATGTAATATAGACGGTTCCCCTCTGTCATTCTATATCAAATAAAAGATCTGGAAAATAGATTTGCAAATCCCTAGTACTGATTGGAGTTTTCATAAAACTTACTTTACATTCATTTTTTCTATAATATATTACATGTCAGATTTCTTTAACAGTCTTACCTGATTTTGTCCATTTTTTTAAGTTCTTTAACAGAAGCATTTTGTATAGCCATACTGGAAGCAGCTAGTTGTGGATTATTGACAGTCAGCACACGCGTGGGAGGTGTCCCAGAGGCATGGTCATTATACATTCTCTCTTTGCTGGACTAGTTTGATGGCTTCTTCAATTGTGCTAGTATTGTGTGGGGATGAGATTTTCACCAATGCTGGCTTTTTGCCTATTCTGGAAACTTATAGTTGTGCGTTCAGACTTCTGAAATGTTTACGTTCTTTATTTGTAGGTTCTTCCAGATGATATGATTGTTCTTGCAGAGCCGGATCCAAATGACATGGTACAAGCAATTACAAAGGCTATCCATATACTTCCCCATATTGATCCACAAGCAATGCACATTCGGGTGAGTTCTACGAATCAAAAAAATTGTCAAATTTTCACCATCTTGGCTTAGGCACTTAATAAACAGAACCTTTTCTGTTAAAAAAAATGCCTAACTTCCTGTGACATCAGTTAAAGTGTAAATCAAGGCTGTATCTACTGCTTTGGGTTAAATGTCAAAACTGCTGTTTAATTCAATGTTATACTATTCAACCTTCATTTTCTCATAGCTGAATCATCTCCCTGATTTCATCCTGTCCCCCACTTTTTTGTTCATAAGGAATGTATTGATTTGCTCATGTGTTCCTACTGAGGTTTGCACGGCATTGATTCTGAAATCATGCAACACGAGATCAAATGTATGTTTTTACCAATAAAACTATCATTTTTCCACCAACGTGATTCATTTGAATCAGTCATTCTCCACCTCACCAACTTCTTACATTCTTTGAATTCACAAATCATACATAGGACCTCTGATGCTCAGACTTTTCGAAATAGTCAGAGCACGTGTCAGACATGACACGACATGGCTATGAGATGTGTCAGATCCTCCAAGTTTTAACCTGACACTCCATTGTTTTTACTTATTCTTCTTTCTTTCTTTTCCTTTTCTTTCCCATTTCTACTCTCTATAAACCCATCATCGTTGTCGAGAGGGTGGAGAATGGCGGTGGCGTTCTCTTTTCCTTTTTCTTCATTCTTTTTTCTTTCCATTTTCTTCTTCTTTTTTCCTTTTTTCTTTCTGTATCGGTGGTTTAGGGTTTTGTTTGTATAAAATGAAAATGAGTTCCATATAGTGCTACTTAGTCCTCCACTAAGTCTAAATTGCAATGAAGTCTTCCCTCATTTTCTATTATATATAACATTTAATAATTCTCATAATTGAAAACTAAACTCTAAAATTCTATTTTAATCGTTTTAACCCCTTATTTAATACCCATTTCCTTTTTTTTTTTGTGAATAATTGATTTTGGTCCATTCAAAATGATATCTTGGATTAGTAAAAAAAATTGAAGTTTAAAAGACGTATTCACGTATCCGTGTCCGAAATTTGGACTATTTTTAGCCATATTCCCATATTCTACATTTTAGAAAATGAAAGATTCGACACTTAGATATGTACCCGTACCCGAGTCCGAGCATTATAGCATAGGGCTTCTAGGGAAAAACTTATCCATGAACCAATTTTACTCGTCTTGTTCATTCATGTATCCATGATACAAGTTGAAGTAAATTACTTGTATTGAGTAGTTAAGAAACAAGTCCAATATTTCACAGACACCATTCTCTCAAAATTGAACCTGCATCCTTAGTGTGAATTGACATTGATTTTTGAAAGTGTCATGATATGCTAACTGTAAAATAAGATGGAGTAACCAATTATATCTGGGTGTGATTATCGTTGTTGGTAAGTTATCCAAGGGTATAAACCATATATTACCTTTTATCTTTGTCTCGAGACCGTCTGCTCTGATAAAAAATATATTATTTTCACTTAGCTAAATACCCAAGAATGGTCGTTTAATATTTAATTGTAGTGCATAATGTGTCAGTAACTTTAATTACAAAGGATTACATTCTAAACAGGGTTGAAAATCTAATTTCCCATGTAAATATGCCAAACAGATTAGTGACATTAATTTTTTCTAATTTATTTATGAACAGATGAAGACACTGTACAGTTGGCATGATGTTGCTAGAAGGACAGAGGTTGTTTATGATCGTGCTTTGAGATGTTCCAGTCAGAATCTCTTAGAACGATTATCCAGGTATGATTGGAAGACTTGTGTGTTAACTTTTTCAGTTTCCCACGTGTATTTCCAAAGAGGCAAATAAATACATAGAATAATACGTAAAAAAGAAACAAGAAGTTATGAACCAAGAAGTTATGGCTTAACATTTTATAGAAAAATCTGTTTGCATGAACAAGTATTTCTTGTTAGTGGTCGTACATAAATTTTTATCTGCAATCCCCTTGTGGATTTAAAGCAAAGCACCCTGGTTTTGGAATTCGCTATCCTGCTTTATATTGAGTGATGACAAATGGTTTATATGAAATGAAACGTTAAACCTCCTTATAAATTTATAATCTGCATGGAATGCTGTTGTCATCGGGAAAGCCTTGGTATATGGAAATGCTCTTTAGAATGCCAAAGCGTATATAAGTTTCGTAATTGGGAATTGGTTTCTGCAAAGGATTTGTATATGGGCTATTTCCTTCCACTGTCATCATTAACTTCCCTTTCCCAGAATATCGGAATTGAAGGTTTGTTAATTCATGATCTTATATACATTGTGGTGATTGAATAATAGTTTCTTATTACTCGGGGAGATAATCTGTTAGTCTCATTTTGAATCCTGTCCAAAATAAAATTGAATAAAGCTATCGAGTTGGATATTGTTCTAGGTACTTTCCATGCGGTGCTTGGGCGGGCAAGCTGTTTTGCTTGGTCATGATAATTGATTTTTTGTTCTGGCATCTGTTGCAACTATGGCAGGTAATCTTGCAACTCTTGGTTTCACAATTTGATTTATTTACTTGGGTGTAATAATCTTTGGCATTTTTCCGAAAGCCTGACAGGGACATCGAGGTTGTACCCGATATTCTTCTAACAAATCACCGAGGCGAGACATCACAGGATTTTAATAATGATGATCGTTGAGATAGTTCTGTGATTCAAACATCAGATTGATTACCATTATTCAGTTTTTTTTGGATAATGGTTCGTTCCTGTTCAAATGGTCGTGGAGCTATTTTATCTGTATCTTTTCTTTTTACTGTGTTACATTTCAACTTTTCAACCTTCTCTTTTTCCTATCAAACATGTAACTGCAACTGAGAAAAAAGGGAAATGGTAAATAAAGAAGGAATTCCTGTTGATTGCTTTGTATTTTTTAAGGATATAATTACAAATTACTTAAGGCTTTAACTAATGAGAACTATATGAATTATAACGGAACTAGTTAAAAGGGACGGAGCATGTTATCAAAAACTCATAAGTAGGAGTGCCACGTGGCATCACATTTAGGCAGAGGGACTAGTCCAATTGAACGAGGATGAATTTTGCTGTCCTCTGACGTGTCAATCGAGGTCCATTGCTATTTTGAGGTCCATTATTCTAGGCCATTCTTTTAGTCAAGGCCCTGCCACTTCTAAGGCACCATGTACATCTGAGGCTCTTTAGCAAGTGATGGCCCACGTGTACAGATTTGTTAATGATGAAAATTTTATTTGAATGAATGATGTGATATTTGTAAAAAGTATATTTATGTCTTGTCTTGTCAAGTGTAAGCATTTAATGCTTTGTAAGGCTAAAATGTCAATGTAGTGATGGCTAGGAGTTGACGCATTGACCTTGGAGATGAGACCATTTGTAATTTGATTCAAAGGCCACCATTGAATTTGTAACACTATAAATACCCTCACTATGTAACAATTGAAGGCTAATGCAATTCTAAATATTTGGAGTAATATCATTTTCACATCCTTGCATCTTTACTACAATGTAGTTACAAATCTTGTTCTTATCGATTTGTTCATTATACAATATTGCTCCGTAAATTTCGTCGGAACCCGAATGGAAACGTCTCGTCTCGTTGAGCTCTTTCCACGTTCAAACTTTGGAATGATCTTGATTGTCGATCGATATTAACGTGTTGGATTAAGCTTACGTATGCACGAGTGGGCCTAGCATTTGTTGAGTTCAACAGATTGATGTCGTCTGTGAGAAACTACATTATAACCACGAGCAACCCCGTGGAAAAAGCTGTTTGAAAAAATATTTTGGGCACCTCCTTTGAAAAATGATTTGTTCTTGAGAAAAGGACAAGAGGAAGCCCCTAGAGTCAGAAAAGTTTTGAAGTTGAAGAAGAAATGAGCTCAAAAGAATATGCACCCCCGAGGCATGTAAGGGAGATTGATGATGAAATCCCAGCAACAGCAGCTCTAGCGGCTCGGCGTCGACCCCAGCACCACCATAGATGAGGTGGAAGAAGGTTAGCAGCTCAGCTCACTAGGGAAATGGCAACCATGACGGCGAATATGAGGAGTATTACTAACCAAAACTTGGTAATGCAAGAGCTGCTGATGCAAATGCAAGGCCATGGAGGCCGCACAGTTGCTCCATATGCCCCCCCAAGAACAGTACCAACCAGAAGAAGTGTAAAGCCAAAGAGCATGTCCTCCCAAACATACTAGAGGGGTAAGTCCCAACTATGCCTCTGGCCGACCCACCGATGCCCCGTTCAACATGGAAGGTAACTTCCCCCAGAATATGAACCAGAGCACAGGCCACAGAGGTCTGGCAGTGTGTTTGATAGATTGAGACCAGCGCCTAGGATAGGCCACAGCCCCCACCTCCTGAGACTTGGCAACCGGAAGAAAGGCAAGAACATGCCCCACCACCACCCCCCGAGTTGTACCGCCTCGGAATGAGCGTCAAGGGAGAGAAGAGGAGGTTGGTAACCAGGCAAGACCTTCTGCGCCACCACCTAGGTATGAGGCTATAGCTAATTGTGATTCAGATGACCCTCAGAGATCTTGTGACTTAGATGATGACGATGACAACCTGCCGTTTTCACGAGAGTTGAGAAATGACCAGGTCTCCAGCCACTATGTGATGCTTAAGATATCGAAATACGATGGGAGAGACGACCCAGCTAAGCACTTGAACAGTTATAAGACGCACATAAGTTTGCGAGGTGTCACCCCAGCTGTGAAATGTAGAGCTTTTTAATTAACTCTTAGTGGAGCAACTGAAATATGGTATAGCAGGCTACTGCTTGGGAGCAGTTGAAGTTGGCCAGAATTTAAAACCACATTTTTGAAGAGATTTGCTGTAAGCAAGGAAGGAAAGGCCCCCATTCAGCGTCTTCAGGACATGATGCAACAACCCGGTGAAACTTTGAAGAGTTTCTTGTCCCGCTTCACGGATGAAATGACATATTGTGTTCAAGTCACCGATCGTGAAGCCCTATCCGTGCTAAGAGGAGGCCTAAACATGAACACTTTATTTTGGAGAGATGTGCAAAATCAGGATCCAACTACTTATGATGCATTGCTAGAGATGATGCGACGAGAAATTATTACTGAAGAGTTGATAAATCACAAAAATAGGGCAAGTAGAGGCCTTCAGCCCCAACAGAAACAGCGCGGTAGATGACCAACCTCCCACTTGGTGGACCATCAATGGAACAAACTCGGCAATGAAGTTGCCTAAGGCTCAGGCCAGACACTTGCCACAACTACTTTGAATGATGTACCAACGTTAGCCTATGAGGATGTGCTGCCACTAACATAAGGGACGAGGTTGAGGGAGAGGTTCAGGGCCTCGGAATAGGCCGAACCCCCAAGAATACTGCACCTATCATCACTCATACAACCACAACACAGCTGACTGTAGAGATATTGCCCAACATTCCCAAGGGTTGAATTCCCGAAATGACAATCGAGACAATTCTCGCCTGAAAAGTAGGCCTCCGCCAAGGCATGACCCGGCGTAGGCGAGATGAGGTCGTTCCCTGCCTCGGGAGGTGTCACCCCGACGATGGAGAGAGCGTGAAGATAACAGGAATAGGGATGAGCAACAACGAAGAGATCATCGAAGACGACAAGAAAATGCCCCGATTCACGAGATCGATACTATTTCTGGAGGCCCCTATGTTGGTGGAGAAACAAGAAATTCCCAAAGAAATTACACGATCCTCCACTAACTAGCTACATTGTGGACAACAGTTCTCGAAGGAACCGATCGCCTCCTATTGTATTCACACATAAGGACTCAGAAGGTGTTCATACCCCCATTGTGATGCCCTAGTTGTGAGGGCCGTGGTGGCTTGGAACGGGCTAAAGTGAATGTTGATAGATAACGATAGTTCAGTCAACATCCTTTTTAGATCCACTTTCGACAAAATGATCTTAGACCATGAGTTGACTCCCACCAACACTCTCTTATATTGTTGCATGGGAGACAGTATAATCCCGAGAGGCAAGATTACACTTACCGTGGAAATGGGAGAGCCCCATTTATCAACATTGAACTTCATGGAATTCTTAGTAGTTGATAGTAGGTCCGCATACCACGGGGTGTTGGGGAGGCCAGCCCTGAAAGAACTTGGAGCCTTCACTTCCATCCATCACCTGTGCATGAAGTTCCTAACTGATCAGAAAGTGGCGATAGTGACCAAAGAGGAGCTCAGGAGTGCTATTTGAACGCCGTCAGGAAGGCAGAACCTAGGGACCTAAATATGGTGCTTGGGGATGTGGGCTTAGATCCCCTTGGAGATGTTTACGAGTGATGAAATCGATCCACGCATCGTCCCAATGGAAGAATTAGAAAGTCTCCATGTTGACCCGACGGATCCTGCCAAGTTGTTGCAGGTGGGCCGGGGCCTGGCTTCAGATTGTAAAGAGAAACTCGAGGAATTACTAAGTAAGAATTGTGAAGTCTTCGCTTGGAGGCATGAAGACATGGTAGGCATCGACCTAGGGTTAGCTACCACCACCTAAAAATTGATCCTAAAGTTGCCTCGCATCGACAAAAGAGGAGAGCTCTAAACCCGAAACGATATGAAGCTCTTAAGGAAAAAGTGCAAAAACTGATAAAGAATAGCTTCATCAGAGAGGCCCTCTACCCGAAGTGGGTCTCCAATCTGGTTCTAGTAAAGAAACATAACGGGAAGTGGAAGGTATGCATCGACTTTTTCGATCTTAACAAGGCATGCCCCAATGACGCTTTCCACTCCCGAGGATGGATCAATAAGTAGACTCTACCACCGGACACGAGTCTTTGAGCTTCATGGATGCCTTCTTTAGCTACAATCAAATTCCAATGTACCCAGGTGATGAGGAACACACCTCATTCATCACGAATCGATGGCTTTATTGCCACAAGATGATGCCCTTCGGGCTAAAGAACGTAGGAGCCACTTACCAGAGGCTTGTAAACAAAATGTTCGCTGACCTACTTGGCAACACGATGGAGGTCTATGTAGACGACATGCTTGTAAAAAGCCCGAAGGTCAGCGATCATATAACCCATCTCAACAACGCATTTCGAGTCTTACGGAAGTACCGCATGAGGCTAAACCCCCTCAAATGTGCATTTGGAGTTGTGTCGAGTAAATTCTTGGGATACATGGTCAACCAAAGGGGCATCGAAGCGAACCCCGAGAAAATTCAGGCATTGATTGATATGAGATCACCCCAAAAATCGAAAGAAGTGCAAAGTTTAACTAGATGAGTGGTTGCCTTGACCCGCTTCATATTAAAGGCGACAGATAAGTGCCTTCCATTCTTTAAGATATTAAAGGGAAGCAAGAAGTTCCAATAGACTGATGAGTGTAAAGAGCCCTCAATGAGCCGAAGAAGCACCTAGGGCATGCCCCCTCATATCGAAACCCAAGCTAGGTGAAGCTCTACAGTTGCACTTAGTTGTCTCCGATGAGGCTATAAGTGCTGTCCTCATAAGGGAAGAAGGCTCGACTCAGTTGTCGGTCTACTACGTTAGCAAAGCTTTGTTGAGTCCCGAAACACATTACCCAAATATGGAGAAATTGACTTTGGCATTAATAACGGCATCCCAAAAGTTAAGGTCCTATTTCCAAGCTTATACCATTCATGAATTGACCAACTTCCCACTTAGGCAAGTGTTACAAAAGCCTGATGCCTCATGAAGGTTGCTAAAATAGGTTGTGGAAACAGCTCGACAACAAGAAGGTGAGGGATCTTTTTGAAGAGTTAGGAATTAAGAAACATTTTTCTACCCCTCATCATCCCTAGGCCAATGGCCAAGTGGAGGTTGTGAACAAAACCATAAAGCATACTCTGAAAAGGAAACTTGACTCGGCCAAGGGAGCTTGGGTGGATGACTGCTCCAGGTACTATGGGTTATTCGAACCACAAGCAGAACTCCAATTGGTGAGACCCCATTCTCTATGACTTACGGAGCCGAGGTTATGAGCCCGGTAGAGGTAGGATTACACTTTCCTCGAAGGCTGAGCTTTAACGAGATACCAAAAGACGAGCTCAGGAGATGTGAGCTTGATTTTCTTGAGGAAAAGAGGGATGATTCCCAGTTAAGGCTAGCTGCCTACCAAAGGAAGGTGACCCGGTATTATAATGCTAAAGTGAAGAAGAGGTCCTTCCAGATAAACGATTTAGTGCTTCGTAGAGTGTTCCTGTCTTCAAAGGAGCCAGGGCTACGCACCTTAGGACCAAACTTAGAAGGACCCTGTCGCATTGAAAATGAGATTCGACACGGTACCTACTGGATCAAAGACATAGACGGAAAGGTCCAACCTCACACATGAAATGTAGAACATTTAAGAATGTACTATCAATGAATGTAAACCACAGCTGGAGGTTGTTCCCAGCCTTTGAAAATAAATAAATGCTTTATCTCAGGAGAGTCTTTAGGTGTAGGTACTTCGGAGGAGAAGCTGGAGTCCCAAAAGGGACCACCTCGTTTGAACTCCGAGGCATACATCACATGCTTCCCTTTGAAAAAGCTGAACGTCAAAGGAGAAGCCTTTACTTGGGTGAAGCATCCTCCACGTAAGGAAGTGTGGGCACCTCGGAGAAGAGGCTGGATTTCCAAAAAGGGATCACCTCATTTGAACACCGAAGCATACAACACATGCCTTCATTTGACGATGGTGAATGTCGAGAGAGAAGCCTTTACTTGGGTGAACCATCCTCTAAGTAAGGAAGCATGGGCGCCTTGGAGGAGAGGCCGGAGTCCCAAAAAGGACCACCTCGTTTGAACTCCGAGGCGTACAACACATGCCTTCCTTTGACGAGGCTGAACGTCAAGGGAGAAGCCTTTACTTGAGTGAACCATCCTCTAAGTAAGGAAGCATGGGCGCCTCGAATGAGAGGCTGGAATCCCAAAAAGAGACCACCTCATTTAAACTCCGAGGCATACATCACATGCATCCCTTTGACGAGGCTAAACGTCAAGGGAGAAGCTAAATCTTTAAATGTGACAAGACGATAAAGCCTTAGGATAAAGACACGTAAAAGCATTTGATCAGGCTAGTTGTTAAATTACATTTAAGTTGAAAGCTCTCAAGTTATCCAAGTTGAAACCTCTGAATTCTACCAGTTCATTCAAAATTCAAAGCCTAACCAATTCAAAGCAACTCGATTAAAGGCTCAGAATTGAGGCCTATTTAGCTATTTGAGTTCATTTCAGTGGAGGTTCAGATTACATTTCGGTACAGTTTGTTATGCCTGGTATACCATTGAGGCCCATTTACTTAGAAGAAAAAACAACAAAAGTATAAACACTGAAGGATGAAAATTTTCATTATTAAATAAAGACGTAGTTACATAATGAGGCTAGAGGCAATACAAAATATTTTAACTAATGTGAGCCAAGGGGTGGGGGAGCCTTAGTAGAAGGAGCTTCTGTTGATGAAGGTTGAGGCACTTCTACAGGAGTATCTTCAGGTTCAACTTCTACTACTTCACCTTCCTCAGCTGGGATCTGAGTAACCTATTCTTCAATAAATTCTACTTTAAGTTCGGAGGCATCCAATTCTAGGTAAATCTCCTCAACCTTCTCAATCACCTCATTGTATGCAACTCTCCTCCAGTAGAGAGAGAAGCATCGATACTCTTCGGTGGGATGGAAGTTGGCAATGCAATTTTTCACATCAATTCGCCCATTTTGAGAACGTCTGCTTCGTACTTTTTCACTTCCAAGGCGTACCACCTTATTTGCTCCTCCATCAAGTTATTGGAGTCATTGCACCCAGCTCGAGATTCACCTTCTCAAGTGCATCTGCAGTTAACTTTTGGTGGTTATCAGAAATTTCAACTTTCTTGGTTAAGGCAGACATCTCACATTGAGACTCATGAACCTCTTTCTTCAGAGCCTCGATCTCAGACAAGGCAGAGGCTAGCTTAGCCTAATCTTCTAATGTTGAGCCCTTAGTTCAGTGGCCTTTGCCTTCTCCGTCTTCAATTCTGCCTCAACAGCCTTCAGCTTTTCGAATGAGTCTCTGTTCCCTTTGATGAATATCAGATCATGCTGTTTGGCATTCAAGTGCCATCCCAAAAGCCCTAGCACTTTGGCTCACTAAAGTGGCAGTGAGGTCCACTGCATCGCAGGTAGCCACTAAAGTGGCAGTGAGCTTATGCCTCCTTTGCAGCATCTATTGAAGATTGTAGGAGCTTCGGCTGTTGGAGAGCACCCTTCCTAGAATGGGACACTGAAGTCCCAAAACTTGCAGAAGATCCACTTGTGTGGACTAATTTTCTTTTCTTATGGGGCTCTTCGGTCACCCCTTTGCCATTGTCGGCAGCTGACTGACCCTCTTTAGGAGCCTATTTAGGGGCCTCCTCCCTAGCTCCTTTCCCAGACTTGTCTTTACTGAGGCGTTCAAGCCTCACTTTCACCTGCTTCGCCCCTGAGGAGGAAGGCTTCAAGGCGCCGTGGCCTTCATAATACTGGCCATATCTAGCAGGGCATACTCCTTGGCAAATTTATCTACAAGCATCAAAGAAAAAGTTAGAAATTGCTGAAGCAGTGTAAAAATAATCTAAGTACAATAGCCTCTTACCCTTGGGGGCAATCAGTTCGAAGTCGAAGAAGTACTGGTTTCTTTCCAGGAGATGAGCAAAGCTTCGGAGCCCCGAAGATCGTTTATAAATGTCTTTAATAACGCCCCACTCGGCCTCAGTTAGCTTGTATCTGGAGCTAGAGTCTGCAGATAAACAAGTAAGGAATTTAATACCAAGGAAATAAACAGAGGTCATAAATGTACTAGATGAGGTACTCACAAACTTCATAGTACTGGTCGACACAGTACAGGCTGGGACATCTCCATCAACCATCTGCCACCTGCCCCTCACCCAGAACTAGGACTCATTCCACCCCTTTATGGATCAAGGGAGCCCCACTAGGAAGGGAGCATGAGATCCCCAAGGGGTGATGTAGTACCACCACTTGGAATCGTCCTTTCCTACGACCCTAGTATAGAATATTGTTTCAAAGACATGTAGAGGCATGTCCTCGCCTAGGGACACCTTCTTCCAAAGGAAGTATGTCCCAACTACGTGGCTCCACCCATTTGGCCAAATTTGGGTGGGGGACAATATAAAGGTCCTCAGCACCGCCCTAAAGAAATGATACAGAGGCAGACGCACACTTGCTTTAAGCAGGTACTCACTGAAGGCCACACATCCTGGCCCAGGAAAACAGGCTCGTTCGTGGGGCTCAGGAACTATAAGTTCTATATAATGGGGTATGTAGTAGGTCTTCCTAAATTCAGCTAATTTGGAAGAAGTTACGGAAGATGGAGTTTTTGCTGACCCCAATCCGCCTCATAATCTATAGGCTCCTAAGTCATACTATACCACTCGCCCTAGGCCCCTGACACAAACTCCTCCCTATACATAGCTACTGTAATAGCCATTGACGTCTCCACATACATGGTAAGTGAAAAAGCTACAAAAATGCTAATGAAAGTTGGGAAATCCCTTTTCTACAAGGAAATACCTAAATAGATGAAGACTTAGAAGACTCGCTGGAGAATGGTAGCCGGAAAACTCTCTGTAAGCAAGAAAACTTGGGAGGATTTGATGAACGTTTTGCAAAGATAAAGTATTAAAATGGCAAGATTTTAGCTTTTATACAAAGGAGGGATTCAATCCTGGCCATTGGATCAAGGCCCAAGTGATCAGAGGTGTCCAAATTTCAACCAATCCAAGCCGTAGAATTCAAATGGTTTATATTTTAACGCCTCATATCAATACGTGTGTTTCACACATGGGCCTCGGCGCGTGACTATTTTCCCCAAATCACGCATGCTAATAATTAGTCATCATTGTGCATTCAATGCAAATGACCGTGCGTGTAATGGAAGTCGTTTCGATGCAGCCAACCAACATTGGAAACATGCAAAACCATCAAATCTCATGCACCAATATCCATGGCAACTAATTTACAATTCAGCTTCAGCATTGAGTCCCATAGCCTCAGTATTGATTCACCCCATTCTAGAGGCTCTGCTCCAGACGAATCTCAAAAGGAGTTCAGCATCGACCAATTCAATCACAGACTAGCCTCTGCTTTAAAAGGAGTTCAGCATCGTCCAGTTCAATTAACGAACTCGCCTCTGCTTCAAAATGGCTTCAGCCTCGGCCAATTCAATCACGAACTCGCCTCTGCTTCAAAATGGCTTCAGCCTCGGCCAATTCAATCACGAACTCGCCTTTGCTTCAAAATGGCTTCAGCCTCGGCCAATTCAATCACGAACTCGCCTCTGCTTCAAAATGGCTTCAGCCTCGGCTAGTTCAATTGACGAACTTGCCCCTGCTTCAAAAAGAACTTCATTACCCTTGTACATTAATCTAGGCAGTTCGACGACGACTTGACACAAAAGTTTCTATTACGACGTAAGCAAAGCTCAAACAACTTATTAAATTCTATGCATCGTATGAATATCCATGCCTGGACTTGGGGGACTAATGTTACACCACAAATTTCAAAATTTTCTAACTTTATTACTAAAAGTCCACGCATGACATAAATAATCACATATGGACTTGGGGGACTATTGTTATGACTCATAAATCGGAGCGCCATGTGGCCTCACATCTAGGCAGTGGGACCAGCCCAATTGAACAAACACGAATTTTGTTGTCTTTTGACGTGTCAACCGTGGCCCAGCATCCCAGGCCATTCTTTTAGCCGAGGCTTTGCCGCTTCCAAGGCACCATGTACATTTGAGGCTCCTTAGCAAGTGACGTCCCATGTACACGGATTTGTTAATAATGAAGATCTTATTCGTGTGACCTTGGTAAAAAAGTATATTTGTGTCTTGTCTTGTCAAATGTAAGAGCATTTAATGCTTTATAAGGCTAAAAGGACAATGTAGTGATGGTTAGCACTTGGCGCCTTAGCCTTGAAGATGAGGCCACGTGTAATTTGATCCAAAGGTCACTATAGAATTTGTAACACTATCAATACCCTCACCATGTAAAAATTGAAGGCTAATGCAATTCTAAATATTTGGAGCAATATTATTCTCTTATCCTTGCATCTTTACTACAATATAATTACAAATCTCGTTCTTATCGATTTGTTCATTATATAATATTGTTCTGTAAATCTCATCGAAACCCGAACGGAAACATCTCGTGTCATTGAGATCCTCCCACGTTCAAACTTTGGAACGATCCTGACGTCGATCGGCATTAACATGTTGGATTAAGCTTACGTATGCACGAGTGGGCTCGACATCTCTTAAGTTCGTTTTTTGAGATCAACAAAAACTAACTACTAAAAATTTAATTGTTTTGAATATGAAAAATAAAATTGAGAGAAGTAACGAGAGAGAAATATTTGAGTTAATTATAAATTTATTGTGAATATTATTTAGTTCATTAAATTTATTTCAAAAAATCACCATCACTTTTTACCATCTCAACAAAATGCAATTCGTAGGACTCGACGAGACAACATTCCATAAATTTTATTACATATTTTTTTTCTAAAATGATTTTGTACAAATTTTACTGTGGATATATTTGTTATTGCGCACTAACTCTACTTATTTTTCAATCTAAGCTGTTTTATAATTAGAAAGATTTATTTTTTGGAATTAATCTCGTTCTTACATTTGGTAGTTAATCAGTGGGACATTCAAAGTGTCGATAAACCACAAAAAAATAAAACAAATAAATAAATAAAAAATAATCCATTCATCAACAACTAGAAGGAGAAATTATATACCGTTTGGCTAAAATTATTAATAATTTATAATTTGCAATCAAAGTCAAGTACATTTCTAACTATCATTCACATATTTCATGAAACAAACTAGTATTCCTCCTTATAAGTTACTAATAATTTTACCCGAACCACGTATTTGAATTTCCTCAAAGGTAACTTATAATTTTCAATCACGACCAAACTTTATTTTAACACACATTCAAGTTGAGATAATTTCGTCAAAGTAGATAACCAAGCCTCCAAAGAAAATACAAACTGGAAATAATATAAAATCACAAAACAAGAAAGTGATTAAATAACCAAGCCTCCAAAATGAATACAAACTGGAAATAATGTAAAATCACAAAACAAGAAAGTGAAGAAAATTAGAAGACTTGAATCGCAAATAATGCTATCCTAAAAGTTTTATTTGCGTTCTCTCGACAATGAGAATGCTAAAGGACCAACACACAAATAACTTTAGCAAATTTCAAGTCAAGAACCGGATTACAAATAACACTTTTGAACGAAAATAAGAAACAAAAAGAGTAACATGAAAAAATTCTAAGTAGATTTTAAGAGAGTTTTGGGGATGAGAATGAGAAAAGATATATATGAACCATGAATTCTATTCCTATTTAAAGAGTTCCTTCATATATTTTCGTATGGGTGCCAACTTTTCACAAAAGATGGAAATTGAGATTGAAAATGTGCCAAACAAATTTGACAAAAATAATAATAATAATCTGCCCAACAGCCAAATTTTTCCTCTATGCGACCAAATAGAGTTACCTCTATGCAATCGCATAGAGGAACCAGAATAGGGACTTGATGTCCTTGGTTACAGCCATGCGACTGCGTGACAAAATAGGCAAAATTTATTTATTTATTTATTTTTAACCACATTTGATCAATTTCTCATTTACCAATATTTGAACAAGACAATTATATAACAATCCCCCACTTGTTGAAATATTACAACTCAACTTAGAATAAAAAACGATGTCATGCATAGGATAATGTATCTTTCGATTTAAACCTTACATTAGTGCTAATATTGCAAAGTAATTTCGAGATTCCAGGTAGCCTTAGCTTTGAACTAGTTATCCCTTATGACATTACCTGCGATATCACACATGTGAACATTCTATCTTAATATGTTGCCCACAATTTTACTTTGGTGTGTTAATAGTCTTGCACCCATCCGTATCATGAACTTTTCAAAAAGTATCTCCAACTTTCGTTGAAGCGGCACCACCTCTAAGTTCACATAGGAGAAATTTTTACAGTATCTTGATTATGTTTAAAGACACTTGTATTAAGTACTGATTTTCTTTAAGTTTTATTCAACCCTCAATACCATAACTCCATCACTTATATCTTTAGGATAG
>CAIGRH010135473.1:0-17513 GCA_903798295.1 Fraxinus nigra | reverse complement strand
CAAGCACATGCTGTGTGTTGAGGCTGTTGCAGTAGAAAAACATATCACTTTGAAGCCTGGTGAGGAGTGGAGAGGAAGGCAGTAACTTTCCGCTATGCCTTCAAGTTACTACAGTGGGCCACTTGATCATCAGAGAGTCCTGGGCAGCTGAAAATTGGTCTAAATTGAAATATCCATCTATTATCTTATTTTTCTTGAACTTTAATTAATTTTGAGTGTCTGTAAATTTTTATTTATTAACTTCCCTACAAAAATTTAATTTAAATAGTTATTCAAGTTTTTTTTTAATTTTTTTTTTTTCAAATTTGTGATGGAAAATCCATAGCTAATTACCAATGCACCTAAATCTGTAGGTAATTTGCGACGGAAAAATTGTAGCTAATACCGTTGCTAATAAGCTACAATTTTGTATGTCGCTAAACATCGATGGAATATTTCGTTGCTAATTACCGACGGACAAAGAATTTCGTTGGTAAAATTATCGGCAAGCGTTTTTCCGATGGATTTACCGACTAATAAATTTGTTTGTGAAAGTCTTTAGCGACAGAATTTAAGGCTTTAGCGACGGAAATTTCCGTCTTTGAAGCTGCATTTTCTAGTAGCGCTTCCCAGCCTTCAATTTCACAATTCAATTTTTTTTAGCTTTGTGCGACCTCCACGAAAACGGTTGTATCTTTCAAACCATAACTCGGAATTGCATAAGTTCGATGTCGTCTTTCGGGCTATTTTAGACAACGTTTGGTGGGTTAAAATCATTTTCAAAGTCACCACCATCGAATACACATGGCGACCAGCAATGAAACACCTACTTCCGGGAACACTGCTGCTTCTCCTGACTTGTCCAATTCAGAATATGTACCAATTTTTTCAAAGGCTGACATCTCAAATCCTTACTTCACTCACCACTCGGATCATCCAGGATTGGTTTTAGTTTCCAAGCCATTGAATGGAGACAATTATTCAAGTTGGAAAAGGGCTATAACCCTAGCCTTAAACTCCAAGAACAAACTTGGATTTGTCAATGGTTCTATTGAAGCTCCTTCAAAAAAGACAGATCCCTAAAGCTATGCAACTTGGTCGCGATGTAACGACATGGTTCACTCTTGGATTGTCAATACTCTCATCTCAGAAATCACAGACAGTGTGATTTATTACTCTACTGCATATGAAGTTTAGGAAGACATTCGTGAACGATTCTCTCAAAGCAATGCGCCTCGCATATTCGAAATTCAATGAGATATTGCTTACCTTCGACAAGAATAGCTCCCCGTCTCTGTTTATTACACCAAATTGATGGGCTTATGGGATGAATTGGCTTCTTATTCAGATATCGTACATGGAGCTCGGGAAGATCAACAGAAATTGATACAATTTTTAATGGGTTTAAATGAAACTTACAGTGCAATTCGTGGACAAATCCTTCTGATGAATCCTCTGCCTTCAGTCTACCAAGCATATTCTTTGGTTTCTCAAGAAGAGAAACAAAGGCTCATTAGTGCCATATAAATTGCAACTAACCTTGGTGGAAGCACTGCTATGGTGGTGCGTCACAACAATGGTGGAAAAAATGAAATTTTCGGCAGGAGCAAATCGTCCAGGAGTTCGTTCATCTCAGATTCTGGATGTCCGATCGGACCGTTCTTCTTCTGCACATGGGGAACGATACTATGACCAGGATCGATGTCATTCTGGATTAGGAAAGGGACTACCTCAGTGCACTTACTGTGGAGAGATGGGCCATTGGATCCAAAAGTGTTTTCAATTACATAGATATCTACCGGGTCATCCCAAGGCAAGAATGAATTCAGTACAAAATTCAAATCCACATAAGGGGTATTCTGTGGCTAACCAGGTATCGAAGGTGTCACACAACGATGAAGGAAAATGTGCAGTTTCATTATCAGGAGCCCAACTCAAGCAACTTTTGTCACTTCTTAGCAATCACGATGAGATTTCTAGTTCCAAAGCGAATGCGGTCACCAAGCCAAGTTTGTCTAAAGTTACTTCCTACAATTGGATCATTGACAGTGGGGCGACTGATCACATTGCTTCATTATCTACATTGTTGTACAAAGATAAAAATTGCTCGTTACCACCCGTACTATTGCCTAGCGGAGAAAAGGCGAATATTGTTTCAAAGGTCTTTGCCTTTAAATTCCGTCTATTATTTGCATGATGTATTATATGTGCCTACATTCAAAGTTGATTTGATGTTAGTTAGTCATTTGACAAGAGGTCTAAATTGTTCAGTGACCTTTTTCCCTTATTAGTGTATTTTTCAGGATCTGGATACGATGTGGACGATTGGTTTGGGTAAACAACATGACAGACTATACTATCTAGTGGCACTGGCAATGAAGAAATCTTCCATCAAACCTTCCTCAAACAAAAATCGAACAGCCTGCAACATCACCATTTCATCCAATGACCTCTGACATAGTCGCTTAGGCCATGTATCGCCATCTCGCTTAAGTTTCATTGCTAGGACTTTCTTTAATTTTTCAGTTGAGTCGAATAATGATTGCCATATCTATCCTTTTGCTAAGCAGAGTCGTTTACCTTTCGGTACTAGTACTATTTCCTCTACAAAACCATTTGATATTATACATTGTGATATTTGGGGTCGTTATCGACACTCTTCTCTTTCTGGTGCTCATACTTTTTTACCATTGTTGATGATTATACACGTTTCACGTGGATATTTTTAATGCATCACAAGAATAAAGTACAATCACTTTTAAAACGCTTATTCAACTATGTTCTTACTCAATTTGAAACTCGCATCAAAACTCTTCGAAGTGACAACGGTGGGGAGTTTACCTTACTCCGTTCCTTTTTCCACGATAATTGTATCATTTTTCAAAATTCTTGTGTTTACACCCCTTAACAAAATGGGGTCGTGGAATGCAAACATCATCATATTCTACAGGTGGCATGTGCTCTTAAATTTCATGCTCAACTACCCATACAATTTTAGGGAGAATGTGCTCTTACTGCTATCCACATCATTAATTGGTTACCTTCCCTGGTTCTCTCCCTCAAAATTCCTTTCGAACATCTTTATTCAAAATCGCCTTCCTACTCTCATCTTTGTGTGTTTGGTTGTCTTGCTTATGCTGCTAACGTTCACACTTCTCACAAATTTGATCATCATGTTGTGCCTTCTGTCTTCACCGGCTATCCCATCTGTCAAAAAGCATATAAACTATTCGATATATCGTCTAAAAGAGTTTTCACTAGCTGAGATGTAAGATTTCATGAACATGTTTTCCCATATCCCTTTGTCTAGCCCATTTTTGATACATCTCCTTCGGCTCATTCTCCAAGCCCAATTCCATTATTGACTCCTGACTCAATTTTCCTCACTCACTCAGCCTTCGATCCAATTCCCCCAAAATCTTCTCCACCCCTTCTCGACCACACAGTTCATCTGTCTCCTACAACACAAACTACCATTGAACTAGTCACCTCTAGTCCACCATCCCCAGCACCGGTACCCTTGCTCGAAAACCCTGCTCTACAACATAAGCCACTCCGTCGTTCCAGTCACCACACCGCTCTGTCGATAAAGCTCAACGATTATGTCTGCTCTAACGTTTACTCCGCCAGTCGCCTTCCTCCATTCCAGGCCCGACCAAAGGTACACACTATCCATTGGACAATTATGTTTCTTATCATAGATATACATATACATACAGATCCTTTGTTGTTCAACTCGATAATTTCGCAGAACCCAGATCTTATTCGGAGGCCACCGCTCATCCGACGTGGCAGGAGGTAATGCGCTCCGAATTGCATGCCCTTCAGGCCAATGGCACTTGGTCTCTCATCCCTCTTCCGGCTGGTAAGTCTCCCATTGGTTGTCATTGGGTTTACAAGATCAAGCTTAAGTCTGATAGATCCATTGAGCGATACAAAGCGCGACTTGTGGCAAAAGGTTTCACTCAGTTGGAGGGAATTGATTATCATGATACTTTTCTCCAATATCCAAGATCATCTTTGTTCGTTGTTTGTTGGCTTTAGTTGCTGCCCGTAGCTGGTCCCTTCATCAACTCGATGTTAATAATGCTTTTCTCCATGGGGACCTCTACGAAGAAATCTACATGTCTCCGTCACCAGGGCTTCGGCGACAGGGGGATGAACACTTGGTTTGTCGTTTCCACAAGTCATTATATGGTTTGAAACAAACATCCCACCAATGGTTTGCTAAATTCTCTGAGGCCATCTGTTCAGCTGGGTTTGTACAATCAAAAGCTGATTACTCTCTATTTATCCGGAAGCAAGGCAAGTCCTTTACTAATCTCTTGATATATGTTGATGTCATTTTAATTACTGGCAATGATCCNCCCTCTCGACAACACAGTTCCTCCGTCCCCTTCATCAACTCGATGTTAATAATGCTTTTCTCCATGGGGACCTCCACGAAGAAATCTATATGTCTCCGCCGCCAAGGCTTCGGCGACAGCAGGAGGAACACTTGGTTTGTTCCTCCACAAGTCATTATATGGTTTGAAACAAACATCCCACCAATGGTTTGCTAAATTCTCTGAGGCCATCCGTTCAGCTGGGTTTGTACAATCAAAAGCTGATTACTCTCTATTTATCCGGAAGCAAGGCAAGTCCTTTACTATTCTCTTGATATATGTTGATGTCATTTTAATTACTGGCAATGATCCTGTGAGTATAACCGATATCAAGAAGTTCCTACATAATAAATTTCGCCTTAAAGATCTTGGTAACTTGAAGTACTTTCTTGGAATTGAGATTTCTACAACCAAGAATGGCTTTTTTATTTCTCAACGAAAGTATATTGGAAATCATTAAGGATGCAAGGTTATTGGGAGTAGCTCCCATCGACACTCCTATGGACCGTGATTTAAAACTGTCTGATAAAGGTGAGCCACTTAAAGATCCAGAGCGATATAGGCAATTAGTTGGGAGATTAATATATCTCATAGTTTCAAGGCCAATATTATGTATTCTGTCCATATATTGAGCAAGTTTATGCATCAACCTCAAAAGGATCATTGGGAAGCAATTTTGCGAGTTGTACGATATTTGAAATCTGCCCCTGGCCAAGGTCTTTCTTCTCCTCAACCAGTGATCTTCAACTACGGGCCTACTGTGACTCGAATTGGGCAGGTTGTCCACTTACGAGGAGGTCTACTATAGGGTACTGTATATTTCTAGGCCCCTCGTTAATTTCGTAGAGATCGAAGCGACATAAAATAGTCTCCCTTTCTTCAGCTGAAGCAGAGTACTATGCAATGATAGGAGCTTATTGTGAATTGACATGGCTTTGTTATTTGCTCAGAGACTTGGAGGTCTTACATCAAGAGACTGCCTTACTGTATTGTGACAATAAAGCTGCATTACACATAGCAGCAAATCCTATTTTTCATGAACGTACAAGACACATAGAGATGGATTGTCATTTTATAAGAGACAAGATTCAAGATGGTTCTGTGGAGACAAGATTTGTGAGTTCTACAAATCAACTAACTGATGTCTTGACCAAAGCTTTGGGAAATGAGTTCTTTATACCTATGGTTCACAAGTTGGGAGTGCAAGACATCTACTCTCAAACTTGAGGGGGAGTGTTGGAAAGTCGAATATGTCATATGATTTGTATTGATAGCAAATATTAGTTTTCCTTATGTAGTCCTTAATTATGGTGATTACCTTGTATAGAAAGTTAGGTTGCTGTGTATATATATTTTCATCTGTAACATTAATAATATATTATTCTAGCAGATTTCTTCTTCTTCTTCTATTCATCTTTTCATTTTATTTATAGACAACCCCTTGTTTGCTCGAGTGTTTCTTAAATTTCTTAGTAATTACTTTTGTATATTAAATCTTTTGCCTATACCAGTTAGTATCAGAGAGTCTATACTCCTAAAATGGTTAGAGGGTATATCTTATGAAGGGTGAATGAGGATGAGCGTGTTAAGGAGATTGACCGGTTGCGTCAGCATGAGGAGATATTTGCGGAGCATATCACCAACTTGATGAGTATTGTCGTCTTTTTTGTGTGGGGTTGTGAACCTTGAAATGCTAACCATGATGTACAAACATTGACTGATGATGGTGGAAGTTGCCATTGGGCGTGAAGGATATGTGTACTAACTAGACATATGCTACCCATCCTCTTAATCTAGAAGAGTTAGATGTCATTTTAAAAAAGAAACATAGTTTGTCCATGACCTGATAGGTAAGCTATGCCCTCGTCGGTGGATGCCACTAGGTGGTGATGGTTTTTATCATAAGAAGCAAGTTTCAAAATTGATATTCTAGAATTTCAAAGTAGGTTAGATTCAAATGTGTTTATAGATTCGTTATGGACTGTAGAAGAAATTTAGAGTTCAAAGAGGTCATGCATGACAAATGGGTAGTGTTGGTGGCTACTTGATTTTGGGGATAGGCTATAGCTTGGCGGAAACAAATAAAGTAAAATAGTAAAAATCAAAATTGTTTCATAAGAGAAGTTTAAAAAACATATGCATACATCCATTTTCCTATTCAATTACACAGGGGCTATGGATCAAATACTACACACAATGATCTCATAGTCCATGGATGAATATTCATACAATGTGTAAACTTTAAAGTTGATGTTTGATATTGCATGATGGAGAAGATTTGATGTTCGCAAAGCTGGATAAGGTTGACTAAAGCAAAGGCGATGCCTTTGATAAGTGGGCGAGCTTGTTAATGTAATCGAAGCCTGGAAGAAAAGGTGAGGCCCTTACTGAGAGGTTGAAGCTGATGAGATGCGTGATGTAATGATTTGAAAACATCTCCCGTTTCCAAGGTACGGTAGCGGAGCAGTTTGGGAATTTCAATACGTTGCATTTATTGCATCATGATGATGGTCTGTTATAATGGTAGAGACTATGCTATCGTTGAGAGTGTGCTTAGCATGAGACAAACTGAGTCATTGATTCAAATTTTAGCCGGCTCCTTTTGGTTTTAACGTATGGGATGGGGTTACATGTAAAGCATGACTTCATTGAAGCTTATCTAATGGTGGAGCTTCGTCTTTGTTTCTTATAAAGGAAAAACTTAGCTATTTCTCACCTTTTTACGTTGTAAAAAATTCTCAAACACCTAAAAGATCATTTGCTATTTTATGCCATCTTTACAGTTTTTTTGACGACCACTTGTATTCAATCCTCCTTTTGTGCGTGTTTATGAGTTACATAAGCAACAAACTCCTATATTTTTCTTGTTGCTTGCCTAAAAAAACTATACAACAGCTTTTTCATCGAAACTGAGCACCAATGGAAGGTCTTCTGATAAAGCTGATCGGCGATCATTTGCCCCAAGGCTAGCTTGCTTCCTGGATCCTTACTGAGAGGATAATGGAAGTAATGGGAGGCCTGCATTGTGCGTGGATGATTCAAAAGGGTCTCATAGACTATAATGTGAGGCAGGGTCTCTTAAGGTAGACTTGCATAAAAGATAGTGAACTACAGACCATTAGAGAACATTATAGGATCCCAGACATAATAAAGATATTTTCCTAGGAATGGTTGTATTGCTGTGAGCGAGTCGATTCTGAGTGCTGGGATGAAATTGCCCTTACACTCTTTCTTCAGGTATATACTTAAACAATATAACCTAACCCCTACGCAACTTGTGCCCAACGCATGGAGCCAACTGGCAAAGCTTTTAGAAGGAGGCCACTCTTGGTAAGAATATGCCTCTCCATATTTTCTAGAGCTCCTTCCAACCTCGGGCCTCTAGTGGGGGCATGATTGTAAGATGTTGTATTGCACAAACTCCGGGTTCGCATTCGCTTTCATTTTAGGCTCATGGACCTCAATAAAGATCTAAAATTCATCTTGGTTCTAGGTAAGGGGTCATTGATAGATGGTAGAGGGTGATGTGGTCCCAAAAATAACCATACCGACTCAGTACATAAGTATATTGAGTTTTTGTTTTCTATGAGTATGTTTATCTCTATATTTTGGCGAGCTGTATTATTAACGTACTTTTTTATAAAGGTATAGTCAAACGCTTCGAGCTCGAGCTGTCTTAGTGGGCTATTGTCAAACGTATTTACGAGTTTCCCACTGAGAATATGCATTTCAAGAACGTAGTTGGCAAAAGAACCCTCTTCGTTACTCATTTGCTGATGGCCACTAAGGGTAAGTAGCTTCATAATTCATGTGTGCTTTAGCCTTATATTTAAAACGGACACTCAATACATCTTTCTTTTTGCAGAGAAATATGAGAAGAATGAGTATGTCAAATCGGGTATGTTTTTTATGAGGTGGCTCGACGAGGCAAAAAAAGAATCCTCGAGTACAAGCACTCCAGCGTACAAACATCAAAGAGACGAGTTGTCTCGCTTGTCGAAGTTGAACCCTCAGCCTCTCCCAAAATATAGAGGTAAGGAAAAGTTGGAGCCCCAGAGAAAGAAGCCTCATAAGAGGAGGCTTACAATAAAGAAGAATACTGAACCTCCGCCTTCTCCTAAGCGCCAAACTACCATAGAAGAGTTTGTAAAGAAGCTCATTACACTTGTTCCCTTATCTGCTATAAAAATAGTTGATTTTGAAGATTAAGGTGAGGATGAGAGTGGCCTCATAAAGAGGAAAATGGTGAGGAGGGTCAGTATAGGGTGCCTTTCTTGGGGAAAAGATCATAATTTTTTGGGAAGGAGGTCAAATGAGATTGCCCCTACAATCATGAAAATGTTTCCTATCGAGGTCTAAGCAGCTACGAGAGTTTATCATAAATACTAGACTGCTAAGTATTCTTCGTAAGTCGAAACCTATGACTCCGTGGATATAATAGAAGCTAGCATTTCCCTGTAGGTTCGTTCACAAGGCTTTTTTCTAAATGCCCAGATAGACATGATGAGACTATATAGGCTTAGCAAAGAACTTTTTCAGAAGGCTTTTGTTGCAAAGACTAAATTGAATAAGGTCAAAGCATAAACATCTGCTGCCAGTGAGGCCATTGAAACCTTCAAGGTAAAGTAGGCTGGCAGAGTCGAAGGTGAATGCTCTTTCTAAGGAAAATGATCAGTTGAAGAAGGAGGTCCATCTATACAGAGCTAAAGTGAATGCTTTGGTGAAGCGAGTCGAGAACTTTGACAACTTATAGAGAATGCTTCATTGGCTTTAGAGTCTGCAAATAAAAAGAAGGGGCAGTTGAAGTCTCAGTAGGTGAGTTGACTGCAGAGGTTACCAGTTTGAGGCAACAGCTGAGTGGAGACGTATGAGGGAATGATTATGTGGCACATTTCCATGAGACTACTGAGTATGATGACCTCGACTTGTACCAGAAGAAGATTGCATATGATGAAGTTTTAAAGATGATGGCCATGCTATATCCTCAAGTGGACTTGGCTGCTGTAAACGAAAAGTTAATTCCAATGGAGCCATCAACCCCTGTAGATGACGCTAAAGATTCTGTTGAAGAATGGAAGAAAGTCTGGTGGACCCTCAGCAGGATGATGCCCCACACAGACCTAGGCTTTTTATTCTTTTTGGTTATTTCTTTGTTTCTACGTTTTCTTTTTTGGCATTTACTATCTTGTAATCAGCTCATTCCATGTATTTGAAAAAGTTCTTCGTTCCATGTGATTATCTTAAATTTTATGGATTTTTACAAGTTTTGGAGCCTCAAAGGATAACATAAACTGATCAACCTAGATTTAATAGTTGGCTCACACTTAACTTAACAATACAACACTTGTTAAAAATTGAACGTATGCATTGGTTCTTCAAAATAAGATGACATGATGACTTGAGACAATTTTGCAACAATTGATTGGATCAATACGGTCACCATCTGGCTAAGCACATGTATTAAAGGTGGGTCACTCTTTAACAAATCTTCACAATTACTCTTGAATAAGTTTTTTTGTCAACGTACACTCCGACCTACAACAAAAAACGATCATTAGCTTAGAGTAGTGAGTTTGTCTTATAAGGGTCGTAAAAATGATAGGATCTTGTTCGTTGATAACTTTGCAAATTTGTATGTTGTTTGTTTATTTTCGCCTCGCAAGTTTTAAGGTCGGCCTTACTAGGGTGTTTCGTACCTTTCCTTTTGAGGTGGGAGATAATCTTTGAAAGACGGTGGCTCTTCTGTGCAAGGACTTCTGCCATGATATTTGAACCATAGATGGAAGGAATTTGCCTCGTATTTATGAATGTAAAAAGCATTTTTATTGATTGTATAATAACATAAGTTGAAGAAGACCATCCGACAAAGTTGACAATATAAGCCTATTAGTAGTACGCTCTAAAGTGCTTGTTGTGTTAGGGGTGGACCTGCATTTTTCAACCCAAATCCTCAATCTTGTAAGTCTTGGGCCTTAGCTCATCAGATATACGGTAGGGACCTTCATAGTTGTGTCTCAACACCTTGTTCTTTAAAAAAAAGGAAAATTCTCCTTTGTAACACTGAGCCATCTGCATCTGGCAAGAGGTAAGCCTCATTTGGGAATCGTTTCTCATTTCTTCAAGAAGATCCAATCGCACTCCACCAACTCGTCGTTAGACATCTCATTAAAATGAATGCAATAAGGTAAAGATAGACATGACTCATAGTCTCAGCACCATAGGTCATGGAAAATGGGATCTCTCGTTTTGTAGTTCGACTTGTGGACGAATTGCCTATAACACTTGGGGAGAGCTCGTCTATCCAGGCCTCTTTTGATGCATCAAATTTCTTTTTTAAGTTGTGTTTGATGGTTTTGTTGATTGTCACGACAGACTATTTGCTTAAGGTGATAGAGTAATGAGAAGTGTTTTTTGTTCCCCAATTCTTCACACAAGTCCCTGACTTTTTTTTGTCAAACTGCCTCCCAATATTTGATACAAGTGAATGGAGAATTTTTAATAGGCATATGATATTCTTCCAAATAAATTTGGAAGTATTAGCCTCGGTGATCTTTGTTAGGGGTTCAACTTCTACCTATTTGGTGAAGTAATCAATGGCGACAATAGCGTAACTAACACTACATCTTCTTTTAGGCAGGGAACGTGAGGTCGACTCCCTATTTAGCAAATAGCTAGGTGCTTGAAACAACAATTAATTCCTATGAGGATGCCTTTTAATGATGGAGAAACATTGACACTTGTGACATTTCCTTACAAACTGAAGTGCATCATACTTGAGTGTTGGCTAATAATATCTTGCCTTAGAACTTTATGTGTGAGAGTCGGACCACCAATGTGATTATCACACACTCCTTGATGCACCTTGTGGAGTACATAATTAGCCTCCTTTCCTCTATTACATCGGAGAAGAGGTAATGAAAATCATCTTTTATATAGAACCCCATCTTGAAGCATGAAATAAATAGCCTTTCTTTTGAGTTTATTAGCTTCTTCCTTATCTTCTGGTAAGACTTGATCCTTGTGGAAGGTAATAGTTTGCTGTATCTAAAATCGGGATCCTTCAATCTACATAATTTCGTTTTCTTTATAAACGAAGGGTTTGGGGGCGGTGTTCCATCTGTACCACTTTGAGTAGTTCTGAGTCTTTGATACTGGCTAGTTTAGATAAAGTATTGGCATGGATATTTTCAGCTCATAGGATTTGAGTCAGCTTAAACTTCTCAAAAGCTGGTAAGAGATCTATGACCTTCTTGATGTATGATGATATATTTTTGTCCCTTGTAGCAAAGTTACCATTCACTTGGCTCACCACCAATTGCAAGTCCCTGTTAACCATTAGACTATTTACCTGCATCTCTTGGATAATCTAATGCCTACTAACAATACGACATACTCAGCTGCATTGTTGGAAGTGTTAAACCTAAATCTTACCGTACAATTGAGCTTGTGTGTCTTTGGGATGACCAATGCTACTCTAGCTCTTGACGTTATTTCTCTGGAGGAACCATCTACGAAAAAGTTCTAAGTGGAAGAATCTATCGACTCCATCGCCATCTTGACATTCGGACATTGGCAAACTCTGCTATGAAATCTACATGTGTCCGACCTTTTATAGAGGTCATTGGCTTGCACACAATATCAAATTCACTTAGCGCTCGTTTGGCCCCCAATTATTCCAAATTATAATGAGGAAAATAGAGATTATTTTGAAGAATATGTGGTTAAAAAGAATATTTTTTTTGGATTTATGTGTAATATTATTTTATTGAAGAATGTGTAGTTGATAAGAAGAGAGAAAAATGAATTGTAATTTAATGAGGAATAATAGGGGCCAAACGTGGGCTTAATTTTATGGCTCATTTTATCATCATTCTAGAGGCATTAGGTTTCTGTAGTACATATTTAAGTGGAAAGTTGGTCAACACGTGTATGATATGTGGTTGGAAATATGGCCTTAGCTTTCTAGAAACAGTGAAGAGCTTTTCCATATTTGACTAGCGAGTTTCTACATGTAAAAAGGCTTTGTTTACATAGCAAATGGGTAGTTGTGTGCTGCCTTCTTCCTTCGTAAATACGGAACTCACAGCCTTTGCAGAAATAGCTAGGTAAAGTAATAAAGATTTTCCTTCTTTCGGCTTTGAGAAAAGGAGGATTGTCCCAATTGGATCTTCAACTCTTGGAAAGCCTCATCACATTCCCTGTTCTATTGGAACCTCTTTCCTCCCTTGATGAATTTAAAGAATGGAAGGCATTTGTTGGTGGCCTTTGAGACGAATCGGCTCAATGTCACCAAGCAACCTATAAGACTTTGCATCTTTTTAGGTTAGCTAGGAGACCTCATGCCTAATAAAGCTTAACCTTTTCAGGGTTAGCCTCTATGTCTCGTTAGTTGACCATGTAGCCCAAATTCCAGAAGTAACACTAAAAGCACATTTGAGTGGGTTTAGCCTTATCTCGTACCTCATTAAAATTCTGAAAACTACATCAAGGTGCTCAACATGGTTCGTAGCTCTAAAGCACTTTACTAGCGTATCATCTACATAAACCTCCATTGTTTTGCCAATGAGGTCAGCGAACATTCTGTTGACAAGCCTTTGATAAGTCGTCCCGACATTCTTCAGGCCAAACATCATGATTTTGTAACAATATAGTCCCCTATATGTGATAAATGAGTTGTTTTCCTCATCGGATGGGTGCATGGGAATCTGATTATACCTTGAATAGGCATCCAAGAAGCTTAATAGCTCATGCCCCGAGTAGAGTCCACAAATTGATCTATCCATGGAAGTGGAAAATTATCTTTTGGGGGTAGGCTAGCTTAAGGTTAGAAAAGTCTTCGTATACCCTCAATTTGCCTTGTGCTTTTTCACTAGGAACATATTGAAAATCCACTTCGGATAGATAGCCTCTCCGATGGACCCATTAGATATCATCTTTTTCACTTCTTTTTTCAAAGCCCTGTATTTTTTTGGGTTAAGGGTCCTTCTTTTTCTCTATAAAGGTGGAATTTGGATCAATATTGAAGTGGTGACAACTAATGCTAGGGTCGATGCCCACCACATTTTCATGCTTCTTAGCAAACATGTTTAGGTTTTTTAGTAAGAAGCTTTTGAGCTTCTATTTGTCTTCCCAATTTAACTCTGTCCATACTTAGAACATCTTCATAAAATCTTGGGGTCTATTGGGAAGAGCTCCAATTCTTCAATTGGAGCTGCTTGAGAATTGAAATCCATGATTCAAGGATCCAACACCTTATCCATAGCCCATTCTTCAAGGGTCGCCCCCATCTATAAGGGTATCTACCATTTCGATGTCTTCTAATTGCTTAGGAGTCAGCCTTTCTTTAGGTGCATCTGGTATTTCGATATCTGTCGATATCATGTTAACATTTTGAGGTCCAGCCTTCCTCAAGGAATTAATATAGCATCTCTTGATCTCATTTAATAACCTTTGACGGAGGCGATGTCTTGTTCAGTGAGAAACTTCATGTACTAATGGTAGATAGATGTGACAACCCAAATTTCCCTTAATGCGGGTCATCCCAAAACACCATGATATGGTGACCTATGGTCTACAACAAGGAACTCCATGAAATGATGAGCCATCAATGGGGATGACCCCATCTCTATGGTCAGTGTAATTCATCACCTATGTATGAAGCTATATAAAGGATCGTCATAGGAGTAAGTTCTTGGTCTATCAATATTTTGTCGTAAAAGTCCACGAGTAGAATGTTGATAGATCTCATGTTATCCATTAACAAGCATTTCAAACAGTTCTTTGCTATAATAGCTCTTACTACTAATATGTCGCAATGATGATAGTGTACATCCTCGACATCTTCTTATGTAAAAGTAATAGGTGGGATGTTGCCGCTCCATGGGAAGTGCTGTTAACTAAATACCTGGTTAAGAGAAGAATCTTGGCCTTTATAGTGTAGTTCCTTTGATCATTTCTTGATTTTTCTCAACATGGGGCCTCCAATAATAGTATCAATCTTCCTAATGGGGGCATTTTCAGCATCTTCTAGGGGCTTTCTGCTGTGCCATTGGCCACTTCTCGGCCCATCCTATTTTCATCCCTCCTATGCCTGGGGAATTTTTCTCTAGGATGTCGCTTCGTCTCATCCCTCCAAGGCTCCTGAATGCGCCCAGAAGGAGGCACACTCTGTTGGGCTCGTTGGATGCCCCTCCTAAGTATGAACCAGTTTGTTCTGAGCAATATGGCATAGACATGCAATCATTGGTGTTGTGATTGTAAGTTTGATGATAAGAGCAGAAGAGCCTATTTCTAGCTTGTTATTCTTGATCATTGTCTACCTTTTTTATGGTTGGCATCTTCTAAATAGGTCCAAATTCTTCATATGCTAAAGAAGGTACTATATTTTAGGCGATAGTTGCTAACGCCTATCCTAAAGTAGGGACGTTGATATGCCCAGCCTAGTTCCACTGTTAGTTTACCAAATATGAAACGGGGCCTCTCTTTACCTCTGGGGTGGTGGGAAACCCATCAAAGTTTGATTGTCGTGGTCTATCAATTCCTCATTGACAATCTCGTTTCTCATCATCTCCACCAGGGTGTCATAGGAATTGGGATTTTTATTTCATACATCCATCCAAAATGGGGCGTCCATGTTAATACCTCCCTTCATAGCTGAGAGAGAGCCTGTTTGTCAGTGACTTGTTTACAATAAGTCATCTCATTCGTGAATTGGGCCAAGTAGCTTTCAAGCTACTTCACCTACTTGCTGCCTCATATCCTGCAGCCTTTAAATGGGAGCCTCTCCTTCTTTACTGGAAAATTATTGGTTTAAAAAAGCCTTCTTCAGGTGCGGTCGCTCCTTATACTTCCAGCTAATATAGAGTTGTACCATATCTTAGCAGCCCATGTAAGTGTAAGGTGGAAGGCTCTCCACTTCAAATTCATAATTTTAATTGTGTATGTTTATTTTTATTATTACAATTAAATTAATTAAACTTTTGTAAGCGAAAGTAAACATTCCTCAAGAAATTGACAACTCAGACTCAAAAAGTCCACTTTATTACTTGAACGCGACTTATGAACTTACGGTTTGCACTTCTTAGCTAACAAGTTTTTGGCACCCTTGTCGATGAATGTTTTTATTTTGATTACTACTTTAATTAATTTTANCTTCTTTACTGGAAAATTATTGGTTTAAAAAAGCCTTCTTCAGGTGCGGTCGCTCCTTATACTTCCAGCTAATATAGAGTTGTACCATATCTTAGCAGCCCATGTAAGTGTAAGGTGGAAGGCTCTCCACTTCAAATTCATAATTTTAATTGTGTATGTTTATTTTTATTATTACAATTAAATTAATTAAACTTTTGTAAGCGAAAGTAAACATTCCTCAAGAAATTGACAACTCAGACTCAAAAAGTCCACTTTATTACTTGAACGCGACTTATGAACTTACGGTTTGCACTTCTTAGCTAACAAGTTTTTGGCACCCTTGTCGATGAATGTTTTTAATTTGATTACTACTTTAATTAATTTTAGTTTAACTATTTTTTATTTACTTTCTTTATGTATTTTTTGGCTAACCCCCCAGTTTTAATCTATCTTGTATGGTGTATTCTCTCTATGTATTTTTGAGCTTTCTATGCATGATTTTGTTGTTTGTAATGTAACAAAACTTGTGCAATGAGTAATATCAACATGGACTCCAAAGATATACTTGGAAGACATCCAAGTTGTGATATTTGTTACGTGAGGCATTATACAGAACAATGCTTGTTTTCATACGCTAATTTGCACACGTTAAAACTTCTTAGATTTAGAAAATACTTAAAGTGTAAAAAACAAGCAATTGACAAGTCAAATGAGAAGTACATGCTCATGGGAGATCAAATGTCTAACAACTAGGATGATGGCATTAAGCTTGTAGGAGATGGTCCTCCCTATTGAATGAAAAGGTAATTGCAAAGTGCTTCAAAGAACTTGCCAAATTGGATGAAAGTGATATGCTTACATGTACTAGAAAGGATTTCAACAATGGGGGTACAATCCACTTGAATCGATGAGACCGACTTCTCAATGCCCGTGAATCTTAATTCTGGGCCGATCATTCAACCCAATGATATATCGACTATGGAAGAAGGGATTAGAGATAATGACAAATTGATCCCAACAGAATCAAATGAAGATGTGGCAATCAATGAGGATAAAATCAACTCACATTTTTTCAACCTTATTGATTATCCAAAAATTGATTTTGTGATTAAACCTGATGCAGGGGTGGAAGTCTATATAGTTGAAATTAAATCGAATGAAATAAAAAAAGTCACATTTCATCGAAAATGGAAAGGTAGAGATTTGGAGGCTAAATAAAATGTGGATCAAAGCCAACTGAAGAAAAAAATGGACAAGGCATCCAAAACCTTCTTTAGGTGTCCATGATTCAATCCTTAAAGTCGAGCTAAAGATTATAAAAAAATGCTTGTTGAGAGACAACACAAATTTTTAAATTTTAATCTTTTTATTTACTTTTGAAATTTAAGCAGTTCGACCCTAACAATACCTAGAGGAGGGTGAATATGTATTATATGCAGAATTAAAAAAATTAATTAATTAGCAACAAATCATCAATTAATTATTTCTAAATGGTTATTCAATCTAGTCAATTTAATCCTATATTTAAATATCGTAATTCGTATAATCATTAAGTAAAGTAGTAAAAACACAAGAATGATCACGGAGAAATCTCAACCGGGTAAAACTTCGAGCACTTTGCCAGTCAACAATCCACTATAAACGATTGATGACTTACAGTCCATCAGACTAGATGACTCACGTACTAACTGATCTTCTGACTGCAATTTTGACAACTCTCCTAGATTCTATGCTCCGCACTAATTCCAGCTGCAATTTCCAAAACCCTTCTAGATTCTGCCCTCATGCAACAATTCCTAACTTTGTGGAATCGTTTATCTCCTGTGAGACACGAATAACAGCTCGTTCTTCACCAACTGGAACTCCAGTTACCTTCCTCGATCTTCAGCAACTCCGATAGATATGTGGGAAGAAGTGGTTTGGTATTTGGATTAGGAATCTGATGTTTTTCGCCACCAAGAATAGTATATCAAAAAAACATGAAGGTTGAAAGCTTCAAAGATGAAGAGAATATGACAA
>CAIGRH010135447.1:0-10169 GCA_903798295.1 Fraxinus nigra | reverse complement strand
AAATAGGATTTATGTATTTTTTCCAAAAAAAAATGGTTTAATGGCTAGCCCACAAATTTCAGATAACGCACGCCGCACGTGATATCCGTTTCTATTTAAAAATAGAAAGATATGGTACAAAACCCGATTCACCAACTGGCAGCTGTTATTATTGTTCGATCGACATCGACCTAAACTTCTGGAAGCACAAAAACCTCAATTCTATCGACAAAAGTACCTTTTTCTTTTCTCAGAAATTTATGCTTCGAGGATTAATTTGCTTGCTCAAATTCATTAATATTTGCTTGGGTATTCATAAATTCTGGTTTGACTTTCGTTTGACTTGATTTTTTTTATTTTGTCTTGCTCGAAGATGGATGTGGTAAATAAGATCTGTCTCAATAATTCTTGAATTTGAATTGCGTTTTAGGATTTTTATTTATTTATTTGTGGGATTCGGAAATTTCTAAGATATGGGGTGTTGACAGTATATATCGATATTATTTTTGAAGGTTCAATAAAGGATTTTTTGAACATGTTGGTTCTCTGAAAGTAAGTAAATGGGCGGAGGCCCGTATTCAATCGATGATCTTAATGTGACATATAATTCTGTATTGGATTGTTATTATTTGATGCAATGGAAATGTTTATCTGCTTGCAATTAGAACCTCAGAGCTGGAGTTACTGTTTCTAGTAATGAAAGGCACAGTAAGAAATGTATAATTGTTTGTTGATCACATCTTATATTTTATAAATGTGTTGTGCGCGGATTGGTTGATATTTGAACTTGGGATATAGTTAGTGCTTATTTGGGAGCGTTTAAATTATAATTTAATTAGTTGGTCCCATCTGAATGTGTATATAAAAAGTGGGTAATAAGTTGTGGATTAAAAGTGTTTTCAACTAGCTTAGCCAATCATGCACTTAGTTTATAACTTTGTTGAATCCTTTAAACAACTCTGTTGTTGTATAATTTCGGATCAACTTGTTAGAATTGTTAATCAATTCTGTTTTGTGGTTGTGGAAAACAATGGACAAAGAGGTATATATCACTTACTACGTTAGGCCCCTATAGTAGCACAGTTTTGTGTAAGCAAAGCTGGTGTTGTAGTGGTATCCTCAAGCATTGTTGAATCCCATGGTTTTAGCACTAAAGTAATTAAGGTTTATAATTCTTGTTATTTGAATTGTTTTCTTAGTTCAAGGTAAGAAGACATGAAGAAGAAAGAAAGATAAAATTCCAACTTTGAACTATTATTTGTTTTCAAGGTTAGAAGATTTTAAGGATGAAGAATGAAAGATAGAATGACTAGAATTGAAGAAGATTAATGACACGTAAGGGAGAAAAGAATGACAAGCCTTAGACATAATAGGGTCTAGGCAAAAGAAGGATTGAGAGGAGAGAAGATAGTTGTAGAACGATTAGAATAAGTAGCTCAGCCACTTTGATTTAAACCAAAAACAAGTCCCTCAATAAGATTGGTGTCAAAGTATTTATAGGTCCCAATACAAAGAGTGATGAATAACAAACAAATCCATAGAATCCTGTAACTATTTATAAAACTAAATAAAAGAAACATAATTCAAAATGATATATGAATAATACCAGCAATACATTTTAATTTCAAACATCAATCTACGTTATTCCTCCTGAGTTTGAACTCAACTTCGTTAAGAAAACCTCAAAAATCTTTTGGAACAAAACTTCATGGTGCCACTTAGATGTGATTTCATCTACAGATGTAGTCTGAAAATGACTGAGCTTACCACTGGACCAGATATCCTGTAATGTCAATCCACAACATATTCAGTGTATAAAGTGTTCCTAAGGAGATAGAATTCTGTGGAGGATTTTGATTGGAGAGAGAATTTTTTTATGGGGGAAAGTCAAGTGAATAGAAGAGATGAATAATAAGAAAATAATTAAGTTGGTGAATGGAAACACAGATATCAAAAAGTCACGCTCTGGAAATACTGTTGTTTAATTGTTCTCAGAATTGATTATTTGAATTTTTACAAATATATT
Source organism: Fraxinus nigra (assembly GCA_903798295.1). Taxonomy (NCBI): domain Eukaryota; kingdom Viridiplantae; phylum Streptophyta; class Magnoliopsida; order Lamiales; family Oleaceae; genus Fraxinus; species Fraxinus nigra. The sequence goes on along the minus strand of CAIGRH010135447.1, from coordinate 8,164 downwards.
TTGTATGAATATCATAGGACTTCATTAAATTTTAATAATTAATTATCAGATTAATATCTATAAATAATTAATTGATTATATTTCCGGTTCGACCCCAGTCGAATAATCCGACCCTTAACCCTTTGCCTTTTCCAGTTCCTTGTCTGTGCCTGTTTTCAAAACATTGATATTTGCACAACTTCTTTGATTCTGGAATGTTATTACAGTGACTTAACTGTTGATTTCATGTAAAGGAAGTTTTTCTTTTAGAAACATGACATTTCTCTTTTGTTAACTAGGTATAAACTGACTATGGAAATCAACTTTTGATGGTGAGTAATTGTCAATACGTAATATCGAATTTGTATCTAAGTTGGGCTCCAACAAATACGTTATTTTGAATACTATTTTACAATTTTCTTTTCTAGTTGATCCTTCACAATTATATTAATATTTTGCAGGACATAGATCATCATTTTATGGATAAGAAAGAACCCTGCAAGGAGGTTTCCGAAGAGGTGACTCGCGAGTCATTGATTGCCATCTCTTACCGACTACCAGAGACAGAGGTTATCAGTGAACAGTCACCTAAAAAATTGGACAATGAGAAAGTTGTCCAACCTCTCAAACACGATGGAGACGAGAAATATAGGTCTAAGTTGATGTTAATATCCAACTCACAGTCACCCGACATGAAAATCCTACCTGTTTTGCCTAGGCGAATTGAGGATTAGCTTAGGTGGCAGGTTTTTATTTGTAAGGGATACAATGTAAAACTTTCTTATAAATTGTTGTGATATGGATACCAAGAAAGAAACCTTTTTAGTTGCTTGCTGTGTATCCTTGAGTTGTTACCTTCTGCTTTTAAATGCTCTTATTGTAATGAATTGTGAATAAATTTGAGCACTCTCATATTGATACTTGTAACTGGAAAATGCTCTTATCTTATAAATTACTGTGCATTATGAAAATTGTTATGGCCAAAAACTGGTATCACTATTCTTTCCTCCCCGCTGATAACTGAAAGATGGGTATTTCTCCGTGCCCCTCGAATGCTTAAGTCGACTTAGTTTTGGACAGTAGGATATTTAGTTCACCTGGGGTAGATTAAAAGTTAATAAAAATTGCAAGTAAAGTTAACGATTAATATTAGCAACACATTTAATTAGATTCATAATTTTTTAATCACACGTTTCGTCAACTTTTATCAACATCTTTATTAAAATTTACTACAAAATTGATTTTGATGTACACCAAACAGGGAAATTTTGAAAGTGTATTTTGTAGATGTCTAACGATGATAGTGTGGATTTTATCAACATGAGAAACAAAAATTGTAGAAATAACAAAACTTTATATTTTCGTTTTGGCATATATCCAGTAAAAGAAATATAGAATAAAGTTATATTAATTGAATACTAGACTAACGATATTTTTTATAGATTGAGGTAGATAATATTCTTTGATTTTTTGGTCAATTAATTCCATACATTATCAACCAGATAATATAATACGAAGGGAATAAATAAATAAATTTGAAAATTATATTTGCTTAATTAGGAAAAAAAAAATTATTATTCGTCTTAATCCATCATATTACTAGATTGATCAAAATTAGTAAATAAATCAATAAAAATAAAAATAAAAAAATGGGTTAGAGATCCACCGAAGTGGGTAGCCTTAACCGGATGTGTATGGTAACAGGTAAAGCCCGAAGGCCGTTCCCGTCCCTGTCAGGGGAGATGCCAACCATCTCTCCTTTCAATGAACACAGCAGCTGAAGTTAGAATATAATTTATAAATAAGGATTTTGTATAATGAGTTTTCGATGTGGGATATCGCTCTGAACTCCAGTGAGAGAAAATCCCATTTGAGAGCCTTGGTTGGTTCCCCGAGTTTTCTTCTTGTGTTTGGTTTTAATCTTAATCTTTACCTCTTCTTGGTGGAAATTAGATTAAACGTTCTGTTTTAACTTGGATTTTGTCCGTATTAGTGGTACTGGATTTCACTTTTTGATTTCTAGTGATACTTCTTGGGTTCGTTACTGCTCGTTGCAAGCTTATGCTGGTTTCCTGGCCAATTTGTTTTCAGTTTCAGGAGGTTCTGCTCTGGTTTGCTTCAGTTTGGTTTGGCTCTCTGCAGTTCCAGGCTTTCGCCTGCTTCAGCTCAGCTTTTGGTTGCAGTTGCACTTTGTTTTTGGGTCAGCTTCGTGTGGTTTGGGCTGCTTTGACGTCTTCTGTGTTTCTTCAGTCCGTTCAGTCTTGGTTTGCACCGTGGTTGCCCAGCTTCACTTGGGCAGATCTGATTTCTTTGTTCAGGTGGGGTGATTCTGCTGCTTGGCGGTGAGGAGTCTGTTTTTCTTACTGGGGATTCGTTGGTGTGCAATGTGTGTTCATGGTGTTCTTGGTGTTTTAATCCTTNGGTCAGCTTCGTGTGGTTTGGGCTGCTTTGACGTCTTCTGTGTTTCTTCAGTCCGTTCAGTCTTGGTTTGCACCGTGGTTGCCCAGCTTCACTTGGGCAGATCTGATTTCTTTGTTCAGGTGGGGTGATTCTGCTGCTTGGCGGTGAGGAGTCTGTTTTTCTTACTGGGGATTCGTTGGTGTGCAATGTGTGTTCATGGTGTTCTTGGTGTTTTAATCCTTCCTTCATGCTGCGTGTATATCTCTTGTATCTAGCCTAACCTTAAATAATTTGCCACATATATTATAGTAAAGGCTCCACAACTTTGATAATTAATTTTCTTTGCCCATAAGGTAAAGACAAAAGAAGTAGACTTGGAAGTCTTGAATGACTTAAAAGTTTTCGGCCTCTTTTTCCAGGTAATCTCCTAGAAAGTGTCATGTATCTAACATCAAACGAGCTAATAAATTCCTATGGATAACTTTAAGAAGCACCGAATCCCAAGTGACTTCAAGCCTGAGTTATCATCTTACAATTGTGCCAACAACACTGTTACTGTTAGTCACCAAAACTCAAAGTTTTTCCTTTTTCAGATTTTTTCAAGTTTGATTTTTTGTTTCAGTTAAGCCCCTGGTCCTTTCATTGAACCAAATCAGGCCACCTTGAGGACAAAGAAGAGCTGGCAGAATATGCAGTGATATTTGTTCTTGACAAGGTCACAGCCTTATTAGAGGAGAAGGTGAATCTGGTGAATGAAGTAAAGCAACAAGTTGAATATATCAGAGATGAACTTGAGAGAATGATTTCTTTTCTCAGAGTTGCTGATGCTGCTGAAGACGATGATCCAGAGCTTAAAGTCTGGATTAATCAAGTCAGGGATGTTGCTTACGAAACTGAAGACATTATTGATGGTTTCATGCTCCAACTCCACCTAAAAATGACTCTTGTTGTAGTGGACTGTGATTTTCTCGGGAAATTATTTTGCTCTGTACGAAATCTGAAAACCCGATATGAAACCACTGCTGAAATCCAAAGCATTAAATCAAGAATGAGAGAGATCGAGGAGGGACATAGGAGATATTGTTACAAGTTCAATGTTGCAGAGGAAGGACTGACTTCAGGTTTTGGCAGGAACCACGGGACTGATCCTCGAGTTGATACACTTTTGTTGGAAGAAACCAAGCTTGTGGGGATTGAAAACCCGAAATGGCAGATAATCCCACGGCTTGTGGAGGAGGAATCACGGCTTAAGGTGGTTTCGGTGGTGGGGATGAGAGGTTTGGGGAAAACCACTCTGGTTAAGAAGGTGTATGATGATTCTGTTGTGAAGAAACATTTCCAAAACCGTGCGTGGATTACAGTTTCTCAGTCGTTTGAGGTGGAGGAGCTCTTGAAAGACTTGATTCAGCAATTGTTTCATGAGATGAAGCAATCTCCACCAGAAAATTTGAGTACCATGAATGTTAATAGGCTCAAAGGGATAATCAAAGAGTTCTTGGAGGAAAGAAGGTACCGTTGAACCAACTCATTTTTAGAAGCTAATTTATTTATCTAAATAGTATGCATGACATCAGTCGTGTACAGGCAGTATTCATACAAGTCTACACATTTACAATTTTTCATAACGGGCAGGATAACATGTGAACTTTTTTTTTTCCCTTTTTTTTTTTTTTATTTATTTGCCGTTAAATTTGTTTTCAACAGGTACATGCTTGTATTTGTTGATGTTTGGAGCATTCAATCATGGGAATATATCAAATGCGTGTTACCTAATGAGAGTTGTGGCAGTTGAGTAATCTTGACAACGCGGCTTATTTATGTAGCTTCATCTTGCAGCAAGACATTTATGGGGAACCCCTGCCGTATGCACTTGATTGAAATTTGCAAGAACATCTTAAAAAGATGTGGAGGGTTGCCACTTGCTATTGTAGCAATTAGTGGGGTATTGTCTACTTAGAAGGAGACGAGCATTGATGAATGGAAATTGCTGAATTGGAACCTTGGTTCCGAGTTGGAATGAAATGATGTACTCGAGAGTATGATAATCATTTTTGTTGCTCAGTTTCAACAATTTACCATACTATCTCAAACCATGTTTTTTGTGTTTGAGCAATTATCCAGAGGATTATCAGATCGAACACAATATGCTAATAAGACAGTGGATAGGAGAAGGTTTTGTGAAAGGCAAAGAGCGAAAGACAATAGAAGAAGTCGCACAAGGATACCTCAATGAGCTTGTCAACAGAAGTTTGCTATGTCCTGTGAAGACAATACAAGAAGTTTGCTTGTCATCATTTGGTTGTAGAATTTAATCACCAATTCAATAATACATCGGCAAAGATAACAGTTACAAGTAAGCTATAAGAACATTCCCTTTCTAGATACTGTAAAATCAACAAAGCCAAGGATTTTAAGAATGCCATGAATTCCTGGGCAACCAACTACTAATTAATTGAATCCAGTAAAGCACTCACTTAACAAATTATCAGTTTTGCACTACAAACCCGTCGAAGAAACTGAAGATCCAATTAACTGAAATAAGGATTTGCAAAACAAGAAATTGACCCAAAAGAACAAAAATAAAAATCGTGTTTCCTTGTGTATACACATACATATTTATATATATTGCAGGTTCAGAGTTGGAAAACTCCAACCTATTTCTTGATTAGAGTGCAGAAATAGAAAATCAAGTATTAGGGGATACAGGGATTATGCAGGGTCTGGAAATTGGGGCACGCATGGATGGTCAAGTTTCTGGATTTGTGGATGCTGGGCTTGAGGTGGGAGAAACTATGGTGGAAGATGAGTTGGGGGACAGAGCACCACATAGAGGATCTGATTGCGAGATTACTGATGCACAGGATGTTGAGGATGAAGTGGGGGAGTTGGATTATCACTCGGATTCAGAGGTGAATAAAATTGTGGCCATACAAAGTTCAAGAATATCGAGGTTTGAGACAATCTCAACGGGTGAGAGCACGCCCTTCTGAATTGAATTTATGATGGACACAATGGTTGTGTGGAACGTGCCGGGGATGGGCACGTCTTAAAGGAAGGCTAATGGAAGTAAACAGTCTATGAAGAAACTCACGGGAATTTTTTCGCTCTATGAAAGATGGTTGGGATAGCTTATTAGCAAAGAAAAGAGAAAAAATTTGCACGGCTGCTCAGAAGGCTTCGAGTGACTTCTTTCAGTAAGGGTTTATTTCCTATTAAATATTTGGGAGTTCCGGTGGTGATAGGGAGGCTAACGGCTCGCCATTTACAAAGTCTGGAGGAGAAAATCCGGAGTTAAATTGCTGGTTGGAAACTGGATTTATTGTCGCAAGGAAGTTGAGTCATTTTACGGAGGCATGTGTTGACTAGTATGGCAACTCACCTGTTATCTGTCCTTATTGTGCCGTTATCAGTGTTTAAATCTTTGGAACTCTATGTTGTCCTCGTTCTTTTAGGGTGAGGTGAATGGGAAGGCTAGGAAAAAGGGAAAAATATGCAAGTCAGTCAAGAAAGGAGGTATTTGGATTGGAAAATTTGAGGTGGTACAAAGATCTCTCCACATGAAATTTGTTTGGAAGGTGCTCAAGGATGACTCCTTATGGGCAAGGTTGACAACAATGAATTTCATTTTGTTGAACTAATTTGAGGAGGTGAAACGATCTGTCCGCCTGAAACTTGATCAGTAATTAATTCTCTGTTGGAAGTTCTTGAAACTTTGTGATTTAAAGACAAGTTCTTGACTACAATGAATTTCATTTACCAAAGTGTTGAACTAATTTTAAATAGATTTATGTGTTTGATATTATCAGCCATCACCCTGAGATGAAGCATGTGATGAGGACTGAAACTGAGCCAATTAGTCCAAGTACGAAGCATGGATACAAATACGAGTCACATAAGCGGCATGACATGAACATATTATAACCTATACATTTATTCTTTTTAATTGTTCAATAAAACTAGTACCTTTTTTTTTTTTAGTTTTGATTTTGAATATTGAAGCGATCAATTTTAGAGTGGCTATATGTTGAATTACTAGTGGCCAAGAAATAACATAAATTTCGTACAAATTTTGACTCAATATTTGATCTCTTTACATAAATATTTTAATAACTAAAATTTCCCTAATATTACATTCCAAGATTTACTTACGAAGTGCTGTTTCTAATGTTTTTGATGTGTCAGGGCTATCTTCCTCATGTGTACGAACTAATATGCATAGTGCCTGTGCACTTTTCTGATGTGGCAAATTTCATGGTAATGGAAGTGGAGAAATGCTATCAAGAAGACAACATCGGGTGTTTGAATCTGCATAGATGGCAGCAAGTAGTTGCATTTACCAGTTGCCGTGAACATTTTTCATCAAGGGAAGATTTTAATCTAGTATTACTTCGTTTCAAGGTTTTACTCCTTTTTCTTTTATTTTTTATTCTTTCGGCAGTGGGTATGGGATGTGAAATGTAGAAACGGGAGAAAACTTGTATTCATTAATCTTTTTTCCTTTTCATGCTCCATTAATAATAAAGAAAAGAGTACATGAAATATGGATATGGAACATCTAAGACTGGGAAGCACTGGAGGTGCACAAGCACTACTAGGCCTTCAACCCAACTCATTAATGTCTATTGCTTATCACTCTCTTTTTGGTTCCCAAAATGACATGACACTCTTCGAAATTGATGAAAAGCTCGTCCCTGATATCCTTCAGCAAAGGTATGTAGTTTTATTTGATCAAGTCCTTATTTCATCTTAATTCTTATTTCTGAGTAACTATAAGAGGACAGGCTGATGAACATGCATTTCTTTGTACTCAGTCAAAAACCTATGCTGTTAAATTTGTAGGAACATCCAACTATGTATTTCTTATATCTCCTTCAGATAAAGCAGTGCAAGATTATAATGAGAAAGATGATAAGACCATAGTGGCTGCTTCTGTTATCAAAGTGGCACCAGGCTGTATGGAACTTGTTGAGGTTGCACCCAAATTGGATAAACTTAAATTGCTTCTCTCTCAAAATGCTTACAGTTTTGACTAGGCTTAAGACATGGACATCTCCAATGAGAGAGAAGACAAATACAGGCTTATACAAATGGGATGATCTTGTTGACAAGAGTAAAAGAAATGGTTTTAGCTATATTGCTCGGTAGAATATTTTTCAATAATACAAGGCAGCCTAAGCTGAGGAATTTATATACAATGTAAAGAGGAATAAACGTTAAAGGAGAATTCTAGAATACATCAGTTGGAGCCATCTCCTTAAATTATGGAGTGTGACTGAATTCCACTAGTAACAGAATTAGGTGCAACAGAAAAATGATAGGCTGATCTGCTGATGAGAGTGATAAGCTGAAGATTAGCTTATCTGATGATAAGCTGAAGATCAAATTATCTCAACAACAAGGTACAGGCTAGCGATGAGGAACTGAGGTTGGGACAACTAGCCCTTTTAGCTGTTGAAATTGATGGATGTTGGCACATTTTGGATGACAAATACATGGATATGATTCTGAACATGCTTCTGCATGATGTAATATTGAATGACTGGTCCTTTAATGCACTTAATGAAGATGAAGTTCGGGGAGCATTAGAAACAGATGGGTTTCCTCGCAATACTGCATTGCTTGAAAGTCTATGGTGGGTGTGTGGAGGTTGGAGAAGAGGCGCATTTGCGTTCACTTTGCAAGAGAAATCTTGAAAATTGGTAAGATGAAGATGGAAACATTTATGGCAGAATGGATACGAAAGGTTCCTGATGGTATGCATGCAAGTTTTGACATGTTGGAAGGG
>CAIGRH010135400.1:0-12582 GCA_903798295.1 Fraxinus nigra | reverse complement strand
TAAAAAGGAGAGGTAGATTAAATGAACATGCTTTGATGTGGTTTTACAAAATATCATTTCGTTAGAAATCAAAGTAGTGTTAGCAATAGTCGGAGGTAGTCACTGAATATGATTCATGTAGTCAACTTCAAGTTTAGGATTAGGTTGTTATTACTATACACCTCTTGCATTCTGCCGCTGTTGTCGACTAGCCAATGGTTGATTTAGATGTGTTGCCAGAAAAGGGAAAGCAATCACCAGTGACAAGATCAACACAATTATATTGCTTCACTTTTAAGAAATATGATTATCCACCATCAATCACTTAAATGAGTTGGCTTTGATTACTTGGTGTTGCACAACTGGGAGGGTGGGTAGCTTGCTTTGGATGTAAAAACAAGTATATTGTCCTTTTTGTGAAGGTTAGAGGGGAAATCTCGGTTCTTTTTTGGCTATCTTACGTGAAAGGTGTGATGGTTTCATGATCTCGGAGGAGGTGAAAATTATTTAATAAATGAAAAATGTTATTTAAGTATGAAATATTTATTTATGTTGCTCTATTTGCATGAAGGACAGAAGCAGTTCATTAATGGCTTAAGAGCTTTCATGGGGAAGTGAAATTGTGTCATCGCATTTTGTGTCTTTTTTCATATCAATATTATGCTTGAAAACTTGGCATTTGTTCAGAAGTTGAATAAGTATCCATGTTATTATTTTCGTATAGACTATAGAAGATACCTTTGATAAATTGGCTTTCTAAGCACTTTTGGAAATTGTGTTCAAACTTAACGGTAGTTCACTCTTATCTCATGCAAGATGATCAACTGATTTTAACATTATTAATGCATGTTTAATTTCGTGTGAGGTGTGTGTGAATAACCTCTCAAGCTTTTAAATGTACTGTTCACTCTGTTGTCAGCATAGTTTGAAAATCGAACATTTATACTTTAAATATGTTGTAGCTCAACAAGTGAACTAAAGGGTGAGTCGTACCAATACTTCATTAAGGATCCGCTTGACATGGCTTTTGAAACTCAGAAGTAACTTTTGGGCTCGTTAGACTAATTTTATAAAAGTGTTTCTTATAGTTAGAAGAGTTTTTAAAGAAAGTTGGTTTAAATCTCCTAAAATTACTTATGAAATATGAAACTCTTTTAAAAATTGATTTTCAAACCAAAATAAAGGTAGCATTTTCCAAAAGTTTCGGGAAGCAAAAGTCACACCAAACGGCCTTAAGTTGATTATCAAGATTTGATAATGCGTGATACATTGCATGGATGTTCTCACTTAATTTGAAAGATAGTATACAAAATTCCTCAATATAGTACAAGTTTGACACGTAGTATTGGTTAAGCCTTCCAATCCACATTCTTACAAAGAAGACACATCAAAGGCCTCATCACACACTAATTCATACGAAGGCATACTACACAATAAACATGATATGCTTCTTCTATTCTATTCCGTCTGATTCACTCTCACCTGAGCTAATAGCATCTTCCTTCTTATCTGCGGCTGCCTCTACCTGCTTATACGCTTTGGCCATTTCTTCAACATGATAACTAATGGTAGATAGCCAAATACACTATAACCTTTTTTCCGTCATGTCCTTACCCAATTTGTTGTACTCCTCGGACCAGTATGCGACTGTCGGAATAGTCATGGTTTCTTCGAGCTTCGATTTTTGATATTCTGTTGGCGTTTGCAGGTGGTAAATGAAAGAGATTTTACGGTTTATGGGGTAAGGACTAAGGAACAATATACACGTGTCGGATTGTGAGAGGGTCTTAGTTGACTGCGAATCAAATAGGCATTTAGGGACACTGAATTATTCGAGGGAACAGTATAGCTTTCTGAAAGAAGCTTGCATGTTTAGCTGAGCTCCAAAAAATTACTTATAATTAAACAAGTAAAAAGTATTTTTTACAATCATTTCAAAAATAAATAACTTTTAGATAGCTTAAATTTAGCCAAACATGATTTGAGTCGCAAGTGTTAAGATTGGCAATATTTTTCGCTTAAATATATTCCTAAATTGAGAAATGATACATGTTCCACCATCCTATTGCCATCTCTGCATGCTACCATCCAAGTTGTAAATCTGGGTGTACTGGTACATTTGTTCTATTCTTTTAATGTTATTGCAGTTATGGCATTTGTGAAAATTTTAATCAATTTCTCCCTTTTAAATAATCTTTTCGAATTTTATACGGTTTCTAAGAGCTATTTTCTAGACAATAATAAAAGCAATGCAAATTGCAAATCGAATGGATGTTTTACTTGATCAAACAAATACAACTTGAGCTTGATATGATCCATTCACGCATAATAACAATGGCACTTAAAAGAATAGTAATAAAATTTGTTTAAGAATAGTACTAATTGGTGTTGCAAACACAACCCAAAGAATACGTTTGGAATAAATTTGCATAAACGTGTAAGAGAACCCAAATAAACCAAAGTTAGACTACCTAAGTATGTATTGTTCAAATGATGACAAGGATCATTTTCATCTTTCTTCTGGACTATAAGATGGAATTCAGATAAGCCGAGAAATATTCACAACACCCACATCAGAATAACTACAATATATCCAAATAGTGCCATAATAAACTCCTGCATATATATTCTCAATCCATAATGCCAATTGGCCATATATGGTTATCTACATACATTTGAAAGGCTATCCAACGACTATAGTATCAGTTTAAGTACCGTTAGGGGAAACCATTCGAGGATGAAATGTCATAAAGGCTACAGATTGGTTTAGGTGCCAATAGATTGCTAAACTATGAAAATTGAGAATCAAGCAATGCCTGAATTTTCAGACAGCTTGAGATTTCTGGCGCTTTGTGTACTGGAGGATGGGCTCTCTAACCTGAAAATACGAAAACATTAGATCCACAGTATCTATGCTTCTCATGTACAAGGTCACGCGACAGTTTAACTGGGACGGAGATTTTGGAGCATACCATGCTTGCTTTTCTAGCATGTTTGTCTTGAGCGGACCTGCTGCACATAACTGTGTCCATCTCCTCACAGACATTAGTGTGTCCATTAGTTCTGCCATCTTCAATTCCAGGTATAAAGCTTTCTCTCGAAGCTACTGGCTGCTGAAAATCATAATACAACTTTATAATATAGAATTTATGGAGAAAATTGACTATGATCTGATCAACTGGACTTACCTCGGCTCTGCTTGTAGGAGTGTTTCCGAGCTCTTTTTTCCTAGAGACATTCTGCTCACTTCTCATAGATTCATTCTGGAGTCCATCAGATCTGCCTTTTGTGCGGGTGAGATCTGATCCAATTGAGTGAAGGACTCCGCAGGTGGATAAGTCCTTATGGTTGCTCCCTGAATAGTAACAAAGAGTTTGAGTTTCAAATATAACAACGGGATTACAAGATTGACTGTGGTTTGATGCTCGAAAAAGGAGATAATCAGATTCTGCACCAGTAGTGTTAAGTGGTGGATTGTTGAGCTTGTTAACTGGTTCGTTTGCGTCCAGGCCCTGATTAATTTCAACACGAGAATCTATTAAACGATATCTTGATTGTGTAAGTAGTCAATGGAATCAAATTCGAGTCATAATGATTGTACCATGTCTTCTGTGTCCATGATTGCCTTCTTGACTTCGATCAGCTTTTTCTTAGAAAGATCGGAATGGATCACACGCTTGCCTGTAACAAATACAAATTGTAAATTGCAATTTCTTCTTCAATTATTAAATCCTCGTCACTTATATTTACATTACCTAGTCTGCGGTTGCCCTTGGCCTCAACAAAGCCATCTCTGGTCATTTTATCGATTAACTTGCGCACAATAGTCAGGTTTGCTTCACCCTCAAGCTTGCTCTGAAGTTTTGCCACCGATATGTAGTTCATTGGAAGAGCATGATATAAAGCCTGAGTTGAAGAGCCACATGTATAAATATGCTACATGAAGAAATTCTGAAGAATCTGAAATTCTTTAATTATAAGATCCCACCGAACAGGTATTCGGTATCAAGAACTCAACCATTGACAAGGGAATAAACGGGATACACACAGACTGAAAAGATACAAGCAAACAGCACACTGAATTCGAGTGAAATTCTAAATCGAGGAAAAGATTTACCTTCATGTACATGTGATCTATACCCATAAGCCCAGCTTTGCCATCATTGGCCATTGTCTGACCTTCCAATTCTTCTTTCACAGCATCAAACTCATAGTCGAATTTCTGAGATTTAAAATTTGTCGAGTAAAAAAAGATCATAACAAAAATAATAAAACAAAGCAGGAAAAATCTCAGCAAACCTTTTGCTTGTTAATGTCATAACTTTCTGCACCAGCTTTAGTAATAACGCCTTCTTTAATCAGCTTGTCCATAATTTCTGTACCAGTAGAAACAATTCCAAATTGTTCACAATTGCTCAAAAGTACAGTATTAGGATCTTGTTTGATCAGTTTTAACCCGACAATGTCCAATTACCTTCAATCATAACCTGCATCCATTGAACTACAACATTAATCATTACATAAATGCAGAAAAGATTCAATTGAACTTTATATGGAAGCAATTTATATTAGCAAGGGACAATTTCATAACAAGTCTTTACCACTGAGATGTCAGGGAAATTAGAGAGCACATCACTGAGCTTGACAGTATCAAGGTGATATGATCTGATCCAGTCCTTTACACGCCCCAACTGTTGTACATCTTCTTCAGGGTCCTGAGTATCATCTGCAATTAAAAAGCAATGTACATCAGATTTTTCTCTAAGCTCATCAGTAGAGAACTCCTTTGAACGGTTGGTGAGCTAGACTGACACATTCATCAACTGCGGTGTTATCTTCATAAATCTGTTTCTTGTCTACGAAAAGAAAAATGATAGGATCATTGTAACTTGAGAAAGGTAGTGGAAACAAATTTATAAAAGGAGACAAGACAAGGCAACTTGAATTACCAACTTTAGCCACTATGTATTGATCATTATCTGAACTGCTGATCTGAAATATGAAATTAATTTTCAAAAGATTTTATTATGTTCAAGTAAGTTTGATCCTATAAAAAACTCAAGAATTTGAGTATTTAAAAGTATGCAAAGTGAATAAGACCATACTTAGAAGTTCGCATTACCTCACTATCAGATTCACTATTTTCATCTCTTTTGGGAGAATCAGCACCCAAACTTACATCATCTTGATAGTCATCATTCTCATCCTCACAAGGATCGAGAACACTTTTAACCTGCACAGAATATAAATAAAAAAGTTGATCACAATTGACTAAAGACATAAGAATCTTGCAGGTCCTGTTAATTCATCCCTTACCTTAAGAGCCAATACAAAGTGCTTGCTGTTGACATTGCCAACCTCCATTTTCAAGGGACTTCTAGTCCATGAATTATGAGCTTCCTCTTCTATACAGCCTCTGAAGAAGGGAGGCTCATAATCCATGGGCTGCAACATTGGGAAGCAAGTTGGAATAATGTTATTCACTGATTTTTGAGGAGAAGATTACATAATGTAGAATTTGACTAACTGAAAGTGTTACAACCCCAACTCCAAAACATTAATTTGTACAATTATAAAGGATACTCAATGCTCCGCATTTATTCACATTCTTTTAGTCTCAAAACCGAAAACTAAAAGCTCCATTGCACATATCATGACACTAGTACTTACAAAAATCACAACAATTCTTGACAGGAGAGAACACGTGTCGACTAAACAAAGCCAAGCATTTTCTATTACAGCGGATTAAAATTTATACAGATTCTATTGGGATGGATTTCGAAGGATTTGGTTGGTACTTTCAAATGACACAAAACTGAAGAAGTTAAAACGAAAAGCGGTAATCCTCTTATATTTAATTATTTGAACTGCTTTATATCATGAGAATCAGATTGTTTATTTATTTATTTTGAACACGTGAAAATCAGAATTTTAAGTATTGCATTACTTTCCAATTGAGATATCTTAGCAATTAACGCTTCAAGCGTAAATGAAAATGAAGTGGACTGACTTAAGTAAAGCCATACCGTGACATCATCATAGTATAGTAGCTTCATCAGTATAGTACGCTGGACGGATTAGAACACATTGAGTTAGCATTGTCAACAAAAGATAAGTACCAAAAGCAAGAATCTCTATTTCAGGAAGTGTTACCTCCTCTGGCATCTTATCCAAAGTTCTCATGAGCTGAATCAATGTGCGGACCATTTTACAAGCAGAACTCCTGAAAGCAACACTTGGACTAAAACTCAGTATTTGGTTTCATTTGGAAATCCAACTAACATTAGATTGCAGAAAAAATTAGATGAAATTATATGAATTTATCTACCTCATTTGACTGGGAGTTATTTCTGTGTTTGAGTTACAGTCGAATGACACTTCCTTCTTTGTACCCTTGCGATTGATGTTCATCGATACCTCTTGACTATCAGAATTCGAGTAACTGAAGGAAACTGCAATTGAAGTACAACATAGTAACTTCTTACCTTTTACTTTGTAGAATGGAGACCCAAAGGCCTATGCTACAACATTACATGCAAAGTGACTATAATATTCAACTGAACATTTGTACAACTAACCAGCAACTTTTTCTAAGTTGATGGCACAACAAACTTTGTCTAGCTATCAATTATCATGCAGTCAGATATGTTTTGTTTTTGGGGAATTAATGATTCCAAACAATTTATTCCACGTAATTTCAAAATATTGGTTAGGGCCCTTGGGTTGCAGAAACACTAGCATACACACTCTATTATGATATTTACACTTACATGCATACTCCTCTATCATTGGCCCATCCACCGTTTCACAAATACAGAACAGGAGTGTTCTCAAATACTTCTTCTGTAGAGCATCATATACACCTAAGAACAGAGAAAAACAGGAAAAAGTCAGAGGGAGAGGAAAGAAAATCCTAACATAGAATTTCATCTTGTTATTAAATTGATAGCAAGCCTTTCTCCATCCAGTCAATTAATCTGCGNGGTTAGGGCCCTTGGGTTGCAGAAACACTAGCATACACACTCTATTATGATATTTACACTTACATGCATACTCCTCTATCATTGGCCCATCCACCGTTTCACAAATACAGAACAGGAGTGTTCTCAAATACTTCTTCTGTAGAGCATCATATACACCTAAGAACAGAGAAAAACAGGAAAAAGTCAGAGGGAGAGGAAAGAAAATCCTAACATAGAATTTCATCTTGTTATTAAATTGATAGCAAGCCTTTCTCCATCCAGTCAATTAATCTGCGCGACTCAGCATCCATAGGCATAAGCTTCTTAATCTTCATCTCTGTTTATGATAAGATCAATAGATCCAATTCAACAGCTGATATAAGTCCAAAAAAAAAAAAAAAAAAAAAATATTGACATAATGGAAACTGACCCAAGGCTGGAACAGATTTATCATTAAAATACTTCTCAGGGAATAAGCCTCTGATGTAACTGATGTTAAATATAGCAATGCGTAGCAGATTCCTCGTCTGTATAAATTTAATCAATTCGAGAGCATTAGTTTGATAAGGTGTAAGAAAAATTTAAAAAATAACTTAGAAATTTGTACTAATGATAGCATAGTTTACTTCCTGTAAAGGAATCAGGTAAAAGATTGAAGTGACAATCATTTTCAAGTTGCAAAAGTTTGAAACAGATGAGTTTAAACTCATGAACATCTACTGAATAACGCTAAGCTCCAGTTCTTATTTCATCAGTCGTTCTTGAGAATCTGGTTCTGTCACAAGTCTACTAGGCAAATCATGCAGTTATCCGCAGGAATTTAGGTTGATGTTTGTTACACTGGAGTTTTATCATCTAGCATCAATATAAACCACCATAAGACATTCACATGTAGATGAAAATGCTCGATTTTCCAGATGAAACAGATTGTTAGATCATGTTCAACTCTGTAATAAGTTGGAATTGAAAAATGAGAGAGAGGGAAAAAAAAAACTCAAATAACCAGATTTCAGATTATGTACAAGGTAGAATAGATCGATTTGATAAATCTAGAATCAAACGGAAGTTGAGAAATAGTAAATCTCATACATGAAAATCAGTTGATGCAGTCAAATTCTAACGTCACAACAACACATTGAACACAATGAATGGATTGATATCAAAATATAATGATGCCGAGTGAAAATTCAATCGTTACTGAGTGCGACTATACTAATTAATAAGCTACAAACCGAAAATGAATAATCGTGTACATTTTGTAATATTAACCATGGGTAATCAAAAATTATTGTGGTTAGTTGAAATCAATTAGCTGAAAACCAAAATCTCAACCGATACCGATTCATTGAAATCGTATCAGTAATTTTATTTGGAAACACAAACACGAAGAGCGAAGTGAACTAAACAAATTAACGATCACATCAAAGCTACAGTAACAATGATTTATACGAAGATAGTTCTACTGATTTACCAGTAAAAGCGAGTCCTGCTCTGTTATCTCGGATTCCTTTACCTTTTGTGCTAGCATCTGTAGGAATTAGATAATAAATTCAGCGAAAATCGTTAAAAGCTGCGAGAAAATGGTAGCGTGAAATTTTCAAATCTTCTCAGCTCACCTTTTTGAATTTGAGAGAGAACTGAAACTCTGAAGAGAAGAGAGGTGAATGAATAATTTGGAGATGAGATTGTTGTGAATTTAAAATGGAAAGATGTAAAATGATCTGGCGGGAGGTGTGTAGCTTCTCGGGTTGCTATATATTGGCGGATTTAACCATGGCTAAAAGTTAGTAGGGCCTAGAAGAGACGGTTAATACCAGTCACTTTCACTGAAATCTCAATAGGTCATTTTTACATGTTTAGCCCCATATTTTTTTTAATTCATTTTTAACCCCACATTTTCAATAAAATAATATTACACGTAAATAAAAAATTTTGAAAACCCTTTTTCGCTGTTTTTGGGCCAAGCTTTGAGCTGGGCCCAATAGCAGGATTTAAAAAATTTCTTCAATTTTAATCACATATTCTCCAAAAATTACTGTTGAAAAATGTATTTTGTCTCAAAATGGGAGCTTAATTAGCCACGTGTAGATTAAATCAAATAAAAATATCAAATTAAATGCAGCAATTAATTTTAGTCACGCATTTCGTGGAATCCATAACTTTTTAACCACCTATTTCATCAACTTTTAAAATCTAAAAAAAAATATGATTTTAATTTAGACCAAACATGAACTTAGTCTGTTAACTTTGCTAATAAACTTAGCATCTTAATCCTCCGTTATAAATATGATATTTTATCATGTCGTGGCTACAACATCTTGATTGGTGATGAGTAGAGCATTGAGTATATTTTTTCACAAGAAGTATTTTCGATTTTTAAACAAGATTTATTTTCAAATTTTATGGACATGACATGACTATTTGATATTTATTCGAAAACATAAGATACATTAGAATGATATAAATTTTAACATTCACATGAGATTCTAGCATCAAGTTTAGTAACGACTGCTGAAAGAGTGATTAAATTGAAAGTAAATTGAAGTTTGGTGATTTAGCCGAGACAAATTAAAGTAATATGACCTAATAAAGATTTCACTGAAAGTATAGCATCTCATATACTCGTTGAATTGTGTGTTTTCATTGAAATTAGAAAGAAAATCAGAAAAATATTATAGTTACAAATTGAGGATCATCTACATGTGATAATAAAGTGTTAATATGAGACTAATTTATTGACTTTATCATTTAGCCCTTGTTTGGGCTCCATTTTAACAAGACTTTGAAAAAAAAAAAAAGGGTACTTTGAAAATGTAATTTTTGAAGAATATGTGGTTAAAAAAATTATTGAATTTACGTATAATATTATTTTATTGAAATATGTGTGGTTGAAAATGAAAAAAGAAAAATATGTTAAATTAAAATGGAACCCAAACATGAACTTATAAGCTTCCGTTTAATATAATATAATATATTTCCCTCTCTCTTTTTAACTACACATTTTCAATAAAATAATATCACACATAAACTTAAAAATGTTCCTTCATTTTCAATCATTTTTTTTTTTTCAAAAATACTATTTCTCTCATTATGAATTGAAATAACAGAGCTCAAACAATGGCAAATGTTACTGGATTCATTTCTATTTGCACATATAACATTATTCAAAAAATATTGTATAGTCTGAAAAGTGGAAATGAGCGAAATAAGTAAAATTTAGTTTTGCATTTTTAGTTTTTATTTTTCTTAAAAATTAAAACAAATTAGCACTCTTGTTGGCAAAATGAATATGTATTTTCACGAGATATATCTAATTCCTATTGTTGATCTTGAAAATAGTCTGCCAATTAGACCCTGTTTGACAATCATTATTTGAGAAAAATAGAATTTTAAATAGTAATTTTAGAAGAATGTATGGTTAAAAATAGAGAAAAATTTTGAATTTGAGTATAGAATATTTCATTGTGTGAATGTGTACTTGTGAATTATTATGTATAAAAATAAGTTAAAAATAATGGTTATAAAATAGGGTTCACTGGGGTAGAAAAAAAAGTTGAGAAATGTTATTTGTACAAAAGAGTTTGACAAAATGCCACATGACGGCCCCCTATTGGGGGCACCTGCAGCGTGTCCGTCATGTGACATTTTGTCAACCTCTTTGTTAAAATCTTTTGTACAAATAGGATTATTTAAAAAAGTTTTCCTACCCTATGGTAGGGGTATAGGTGTCCCCGGAACGGCCTGTACAAGAAGTACTTCTCTTGTTTTGATGGAAATGAACCCGACAACATGTGTGTGTGTGAGAGAGAGAGGGATAATTGAGAACCTTGATAATTAGAAAAATATTGTCCATCTTGAGAGTGAATAGGTGGATGGACGAAATTTTTTGTACATCAAATTAGAAGTGTATTAAATGTTGAGTCAGTAACGTATGAGAAAATTCAAATTTAACTTAGCCCATCTTTGATTTGTTGGCCATAATTTCCAAAATAAAAAAATAATGTTTTGAATACTAATTTTTTTTTAAGAATGCGTGATATAAAAGTATGATAAAATTTTGAATTTACATGAAAAATATTTTATTGTGTGAATGTGTGATTAAAAATTAAAAAAATAATGTTTTAAATAGTGATTTTTTGAAGAATGCATGAGTTAGAAAATAGGATAAAGTTTTGAAGTTACATGCAAAATATTTTATTGTGTGAATGTGTGATTAAAAATGAATATGTGAATTAAAGAGTTTTGTAATAATGATTATCAAACAGAAACTTAATTAATGATCAATGATTTTGTTTGAATATTACACTAATGGACAAACTAAAGTAATGATCTTGTTCATATAAGCAAACTTCGAACAACTGCGCTACGTGTACATAATTATTTATCAAATTTTTTTACCGAATTGACAAGTAGCGACCCCTTAACTTTTACCGAATTGACTCGCCACCTGTCAATTCGGTAAAAGATTTGGTAAATGATTATGTACAAATATAATTACTAACTTCGAATAGCCCTTTATATGAACATACCCACCTTTGTCTTGTAATTTGATTTTTGTCGTTTGTCACGTTGTCAAATCGTGTTAATTGATTATATGTCCATTAATGTAGGTCATAATTAAGCCCGTGTTAGACATGCATTCTTTTAAAATTTATTTTTAACAATACATTTTTTAATAAAATAATAATTTTCATCGCATCAATAATTTTTCCTTACTTTTTTAACTACATATTTCTCTTTATATCACTATTTAGAGTTTATTTGGTAGAGATTAAAATCATATTAAAATTGAAAAACTAGTCGTTATTGTTGACTTTTATTAGACGAGTGGAACCCAATAACGATCATATTTTCAACTTTAATTAGATTTTAATTATTCTCAAACAAGCTCTTAAAATGTATTCTTTTCTCAATAATATCTATCAAACATGCCCCGAGTGAGTGCTAGAAAGGCTAATTATTACATGGTGTACATGTGAGGGGGTCCACCATGAATAAAAAAATTGAGGTTTAGTTGCAAACTATTAAAATTTGCAACAGACCAATTTAAGATGATTGAGGAAAGTGTGAAGATTTAAAGACGAAGGACTAAAGATACAATTAGGAATGAACTCAATCCGAACAAAGAGGAAGATGAAATGACCAAAGTACAACAGCGGGAAAAACTCAAGCCCTTGCTATTGCAAGGTAATAAATTACAGGAAGTAAAAACTTTAGCCTACGCAATGGCAACTAAGTACACAGTTTGACTGCATAGGCTATTATTGTAGATCTGATTCTGTATTCTTGTTCAACTCAATCTCTACTTGAAAAGCAATTTGGCCATGAGTTTTGATCTAATTCTTAGGTTTACAAATACAAACCTTAACCTATCATTCAAGAGAAGGCTATCGAGGGTCGAGATACAATATATATAAGAGTTATGCTACTTGGCCCGGGTTGGTGACCGGGCCAAGTGACGCCCCATGCTTGCCTAGTTGTATAGATGATACTGTGATGTTAAATCCTATGTTTTGATATTTTCATAATAAATTTCATATTTTAACTCTAGTATTTATTTGGTTTTAAATGCTTGTTATGACATTAATGTTTTTCAATTACTTGACCATTAATTGAATTGTTCTATGATTTCTATTGACAT
>CAIGRH010135399.1:0-13435 GCA_903798295.1 Fraxinus nigra | reverse complement strand
ACAATTAATCATGTTTTGTCGCATAATTATGTGCGCAAAACGCACTTATCATTTTGACCTGTTTCATTTAGCTTCTTCTATTAGTTAATCTTCCATTTTTCATGTGGTATTTGAAGTGGGTTTGATTTCAATTCTTCTGGAGATGAGGGTGAGCCTAATTCTAGCATCTAGGCATGTCTTTTTGTGCAATAGAAATAATTGGTTTTCTTCACTTTTGCGTGAGAATTTGAATATCCCATGTGTTCCTGTTTCTGCTTGTTTACTGACTTCGCAGGCTGTAGTTGAGAAATCCACTTCTGATGGGCTCAGGGTTGAGGGTATAATTGCTAATGGTTGGAACATATATGATGACAATGAGAGTGATTGGAAGAGCCATGCATCTGCCATAGCTCAGTCAATTCATCTTATCAAGACACGCCTGAGGGTACTGCAACACATCCACAAAATGTTTCCATATGTTATTTGGTTTGTCATTTTCTCTTAATCTGAATGAAACTAGGTTCATTGACACACTGATGATTTAGACTCAATCTTACTAATGTTCTGTGTGTAGATTATTTGTCCAATTGTCTAGATGTTTCAAATGCGAAAATTTGTTTTTGGTTAGTTGCCACATTAGATGTTCCAAACGCAATAATTGCAAAGAATCAAGCAAAACTTCTAAAAAAGAAAAACAAAATCCTTCAATTATGATCTCTGCATCATAAAAAATGTGAGGCACCCAACACCAAACGCAACAATGTCTTTCTTTTCAGGCATTAATAGATGGAGACCGTAAAACTAAAGTAATGAACATTATAAAAAACTCAGTTTCCGTCTGTCCGTCCGAGACCCATCTTGATTTAACTGTTCCTGGGCTCAAATCCGAAATCAGATGCAAGGTAATTCTTCTTTTCTCAAGCAGTCATAATTTTTGTTCAAGAATCTACTAGGAACTTCTTGTTTGGCTTCCAAGTTAAATTATTTGAAAAGATTGATTCTTTATGGTGATTAAGGGTTTAGAGGAAACTCCATTTTTCTCAAAATTACAAAGCTAATCAGGGGATCAAGAATTGTCACTACTTCTATTGTACACGTTGTTAAGCCCTTCCATTTGCGTCAGATTTGGTACCAACCCACCTCCAAAATCACACATTTTTATTTTTGCTGATCCAATTTTCTTTTTGTATCAATTTTCCCTCATCAGTGCTAATTCCTCTTTCATGTTCTTCAAGAATTGAGGACGGAAGTATTGATTCATGGCGTGCATGACACTGGGCTCGAAATCTGAAGCATTTCATCGCGATGGCCAATCTTGGTAAGCCAAAAACCACTCTAATTTAGCCTAGTTTAATTTCTTTACTCTTGTCAATTATTAATGATTATGGCCCTTATGGAACGAGTGAAATTGTTTGGGTGGGGGAGTCAGTGGATTTGGTTTAGAATGTGTGGATTTACTGTATTGTTTGATCATTATATTTTAATCTTTTATTATAATGTTTACCCAAATGAACAATTTCTGAATGTGAAGTGAACTAAAAGAAGTAGTTCTTCGTGTTTGCAATAGTGTAAGAATCCATCTCGATAACATAAACAAATAACAAATGATGCTATTCTGCATTGAATTTTCATGAAAAATGTTATGTTTATCCTGCAAGTGAGAGCTTATATTGAAATAAGGTTGCCTAATTTGGTGAAAGATATAAGATGTTGTACCAATTCATTCATACTATCTACGTATCTGGTGGGTTGTGCAGGCCATGAACTCTGTTAATGTTTTGAATACACAATTAAGCACCATGGGATTTATGTGTCTACTTTATAGTAGTCCAAGACCATTTAATCCACCAATACTTTTCTCTTTACTAAAAGGATGAATTCCTAACTAAAGCACTCTTTTTTTTCTTACTAAAGTCTACAGTTTCACTGAACATTTTAGTCATTTTGAATTTCTTTTGCATTTTAGTATTTTCTTTAACTCATATTTCTTCTCGTTTTGACATTTCCAAGGTGTAGATAAATCAGGATGTGGTGATATATAATGTAATAAAATAATTTCACATATAATCTCCTCAACAGTGAAAGAGAGACTTGAGCATTTCTTGAATGTAAATTAGCATTTTGATGTTAGAGTCTCCAAATAATTAATGATTTGGAATGGAAGATCATTTGGTTTAATCCTAAATTTGAGGTCTGGTGATTTTTCGAATAATATGCTTCTGTATTTATAATGAAACAAACATGAGTGATCACTGCAGTTGACATGAATGTTTGCTCTTTCGGAGATTTCTTGAGATCGTAAATTAAATTATGCTTTCTACATACCATGCATTTCGTGCTCTGTGGGAGCAGCTTATAATACTTTGTAATGTTCTATTGGATAATCAAATATTACTAGGCATCATAAACACTGCAAACCATGTGATATATATATCTTCTTCTTTCTCAGGGATTATCTCTTAGTACACTGTGTGTACAGTGGTCCTCTTCAATGACATATAATATTTCTTGGCCAAAAATTAACTCATCTCTCTCTTTTACATATTTCCAAGTTGGGCCACTAGCTGCATATTATCAAGTACCTTTGCGTCACATCCTCCTGGTCAGCAATAGTATTGAGGCTTCAGCCTAAATGAGGACATGGCCATCACAACGGGTATTACTTAGCCTGATGATGGATTGAAAATGCTATTAAATTTTTGAATCACACGATGCTAGCCCCTTAATTGATGTAGGGAATATGTGTTTCTAAGTTTTTCCAATCTGATTATGAACTTTTTTTTTTCATGTTTTTAGTGGACGTAGAGGACAGATAACCAACCACAATTTCAATCTTATAAATGTGTGTGAGTGCTTGTGTCCTCCTAATACAGAAGCTATGTAATGGCCACATGAGGAAATTTTTTGCAATCTTTAAACTCATTTAAAAACTTTTAGTCATGTCACTTAAAGTATTTGTCAATGCTGGTGTTCCATGCTCCAGGTAATAATTTAATATGGTATCTTATAGGTTTGGATAGCCTTGACCTATCTTGAAGCCATTTTGTAAAACTATATTTTCTGATCAATCACTTATAACAATTCATCATTGAGATTTTCTTTTATTTACGTTTTATGTCATTTTAATGAATGATGACATTTTGTAGTTGCAATCTTCTTAGTACTAATTAGTTTCGTTAATAGGTTTTATATTCTATTCTTTTATGAAGAATAATATTCATGTTCAATCAACGCACATATCTCCAGTCAATTCTTAATATTGAATACATTAACAATTGCTTAAAAATATCCCAACCTGTGCATTACACGGGCAGCGACTAGTATATATAAAATATTCGAAGAAAAAGACATAAAATACATTTCTTGTAGTATAGGATGGTTCGGAATCAACATAAATAAATGCATTTTAGAGACAAAAAGATACAAAATGAAGTTAAATTTTTATACCTTCATGATGTTTGCAATCAAAGGTTCCTTTCAATGAAATTTCACCTTAATAGCTACTTTTACTGTGGATGATTGGTTGAGCGTTAGAATAGGATTAGAACGAATTCGGAACATTATAACAACAATCAATACATTAGTCCAAAATATTACAATTGACGAATTAATTAATGTCCCCAGTCCATCTCAACATTTAACAAGTGTCACGTCGACTTCAACATTACTTTCACAATCAAAGCGACACTATATGTAATATTATTTAACATCAATCACTAAATAGGCCAGAAGAATACCTTAAGCACCAATGTGAAATTTTACACAAACAACTCTCATAAAAGAAGAATACGACCTCGATTGATTCCCTTTACTTCCCTTTAATTTATTTCTCATGCTCATTTTTTCTTTCCTTTTTTACTACATACTAGTTTTGACCCGTGCAATGCACGGATTGTATTATTTTAAAGTTAATGTTAACATCTTGAATATTAATTTTTTAATATTTACGCTATCATGTGGCCAACTGTACTATGACACGTGCATTGCACATGCGTCTAACTAGTAAACAAAAAGGAGTCTATATTTTTATGCAAGAAAGTAATAAAATGCATTTCATTATTTGGGAAATGTTTATAAAAGATTTAAAATATAGTTAAAAGTGAACGATTAATAATTAGGGAGCTGTTATTTATATTCACGAAAGTTATTTATATATCTCATTTTATATCTATTCTTATTGAGATTTTAATTTTTTTTTTCCAATATTATTCTTATTAAATTCATTCATTTAAATAATACACATTCACACTATTTTAATATAGCTGTCCTATCATAATTTCTTCAACCATTTTTATATATCTAGCCGCACATTTTTTATATATCTATCCACCGTTGAAGAGAATAATCTATTAAAGAAAAGCATTTTGTAAAGGATCTCTCAAGGATGCTAGATGCCAAGAACTCGAACCGAATATCTTGTAATATTATTTGCATTTCTTCATATACTAGTTTTGACCCGTGCAATGCACGGATTGTATTATTTTGAAGGTAATGTTAACATCTTGAATATTAAGAATTTATGGGATGTTTTGTTACAAAATTTTAATAAAGACATTTGCATAAAGAAATAATGTTTCATAAAGATGCAAGGATCAATCCAAATCTTGAACAAAGAGGTAGCAGTAATTTACAAATGGGATACAATAATTTATTTGAAAATGATAATTTTGTCATTTCTGCAATTGAAATAAAAATGCAGAAGCAGGTAGCAATAATTAGACAGGAAAAAAAATCAATCATACGGGATTGGTAACACTGCTGAGATTCAAAGTGCCTTTACAAAAGAAACAAGAGAAATGATGCTCATTAATATTTTAAAGATTTATGAAATGCATTTTAGAATATTGCATAAAAGGTATTGCTATAGCCTTTTGTTTTCGCTCATAAATATTGTTACGGCCTAGCGTGATAAAGACAAATTTATGGACCAGCATGACAATCCCGCTAAAAGAGCATACACAGTACGCATAATCAAAAAGAGAGATGCCCACAATATATGCCTAAAAAACAGGGCCGACAAAACTTGCTCAAAAGAATCGAGAGAATGTAGATAACGCTTTCTCAAGATTCTCATAAATAGGGTAGTGTAGATAGTTTTGACTGGTTGGTTAAAAATTTAGAAGGTCCCGATGCATAAGCTTCTTTCAAATTCACAACATCAACAACTAAGCTTTTAAAATCAAATTAAATGCAATATATACACAATGGAATAATATAAATATTCTTGCATAGACACTATCAAAGAACTACGTTGCACTTTAAATTATCAAGATCATGAACTAATGACATTGAAAATATGGAATGTTCTAATAGATTCACCAATCTCTTTGAGAAATTCTGCATGCCAATTGTCTAGGGGTATCAAAGGACCTCATTACATTAACATCGTACACCAAAACACAACAATCTGCTCCTTTATAAAATGCAACCCCGAGACTTTGAAATCTCTCCTGTCCAACATTGTCCCATATCTGCCACTGCACACCCCACACATTCATTCCCGTTTAAAATAAAACAACCAATTTTGAAGTTCTAAATATAAGATTACACACAATTATATATTTGTTGAATCAAAACAGTCATTCAGGAAACTAAAACCTATTTGAAGAGTAACGAGTCAGTCATCAAAATCTGCTCCAATTGTAGCCTTATACTGATGATTGAATTTCTTATGTACATATCTATTTGTAATTAAAGAACTCTCGAAAAATAAAGTATACTTAGAGATCACAAAGCACTGATATTAATAACAAGCAATTAAACTTATCACATTCATTATGACTTAGTTTGAAAGAGTGGTTAATGTGAATGTGATGAAAATTTTCATTCTAAAACTGGTAGACAGAAGCGGCTTCAGTGTGGTTACAATCTTTGAATGCACTATACAAATTACAAACACAACATATGATTTTTCATTTATTCAAGAAACTTACAGTGGTATATATGTATGAGAAAATTCCTGCTTACCACTGTCTTCATCATCACTGAGAGTCGTTTTCTCAAGAAGACAAACGCTCATCACTTCCAATGATGAGAATTCTAAAAATTCGTTTTCTCAAGAAGACAATCGCTCATCTCTTCCAATGATGAGAATTCTAAAAATAGTTGGGTTCATCATTGATTTATTTCATTAGATTCACAAGATATAAAACTCAGCAAAAGTAAAAGTAAAATAATTCCAACGAATATGAGAACTCAAAATTGGATTAGGTAGGATAGTAATCTCTTCATTTGCTGAGTAAGAAATTTTTGTAAGAGTGCACTTCTTAGACAGTGTCGGCATGAGGTGTATAGAGGGAGTCACACTTGATTGTTTACCATATTGATGTAATAACAGAAATATCTTTTAAATTAGGTAGTCTTCTTATAATCTTTTAAATTAGGTAGTTTTCCTTTTTTGGTCTTGTACGTGTATCTATATATATTTTTCCCAGTGAATGAGCAATTAAGAATTCAAGAATATTTTTCCAGAATTTCTTCATTGCAAATTACGTTCGACATGGTATCAGAGCAAATCTGAATTTTTTTTCTCTCATACTCGTATTCTGTATTCCGCATTCTAAACTCGTACAGTCAGCTCCATGGCAATGAATCCAGACACAATCATTGTCTCCACCACAACTCCGCAACCAATAACTCCAGCACCACAAATCGTTGTTCAACAAGATAACTCTACCTTCCCAACTGGGGTCATATTGGATGAGAATAACTACCCATTGTGGTCTCAACTCATGGAGATGCGGATTGGTGCTCGTAACAAGGCCGGGTATCTCACCAAAAAGATAGTGAAACCTGCAACTGGAGATCCACAGCTGGAGACTTGGATTACTGAAAATCATAGAGTCAAGAGCTAGCTTATTGATGCAATGAGTCCGCCATTAATGCAGCGATTTATTCGCCTTTCCACAGCAAATGAAATATGGGAGGCAGTGGCTCAAACATTCTATAATGGATCAGATGAAACTTGCCTTTTTGAATTGAACCAGAGATCTTTTTCTACCAAGCGAAATGGCCGCCCACTCTCAACATATTATAATGAACTTGTTGTTATTTTTCAGGATATTGATCATAGAACTACTTCTCAGGATGGAACAGTTGAAGGAATTGTTCAATTGCATTCAGTTATGGCTAGACTTCGAGTTCATATCTTTCTCAGCGGACTCGACTCTGAATATACACGGGTGCGTGGAGAAATCTTGCGGAAGGATCCAAAACTTGATCTTGAGAGTGCTTATGCCTATGTTCGAAGGGAATTTCAGCAGAGACAAACTATGGGAAGCACTAATTTAATCTCAGAAAGTTCAGCCATGTTAGCAAATCGGACTCGCCAAGGATATCCAGGGGGTCCATCAAAGAGTAACTTCAGGCAATCTTCTAAAGGGCTGACTTGTACCCATTGTGGTGAAACTGGCCATTCAAAACAAAAGTGCTACGAGATCATAGGCTACCCTGAATGGTGGGATTTTACGAAGAAACCTCGAAAAAATACTACTGGAAAAGCTATGATAGCATCCACGGCAGAGGAATCAATGCAACCCATGGCAAATACTACGAATGCTGTCCACCAAGGTATGCTGAGTAATGCATTCCATGTCACTTCTAAGAATAGTATATGGATTATTGATACAGGTGCATCTGATCGCATGGCAAGAGACCCTAGTCAATTAAAATCTTTTACCCCTTCATCTCAGTCAGGTATTTCTACAGCCAACGGAAGTACCTCTCCTATTACTGGGGAGGGATCCGTCATTTTATCTTATACCCTTACATTGGATACTATACTTGTAGTTCCTTCTCTTGAATATAATCTTCTCTCTGTTAGCAAAATCACTTCTAGCCTTTCTTGCACCGTAACATTTTGGCCATATTTGTGTCTTCCAGGACATTCTAACTCGGAAGATTCTTGGTTATGGTGTTAGACGAGGCAAACTCTATTACTTGGAATTAACTGAAAAATGGGGGTCAAAGCTGAGTCAGGCATATCAAACAAGTAGCAAAGATAAGAGTAGGGAAACTGTTTGGCTGTGGCACCAGAGGCTTGGACATCTTTCTTTTGGTTACCTTAGAAAATTAAAACCACATTTATTTTCTCAGTTAGATGATGTTAATTTTCATTGTGAAACTTGTGAACTGGCTAAGAGTCATCACATCTCTTATTTGCCAAGTTTAAATGAAAGTTCAGTATCTTTTATGGTGATTCACTCGGATGTATGGGGTCCTGCAAAAATTCAGTCTTTTTCTAAAGCTCGTTATTTTGTTACTTTTATTGATGAATGTACTCGGATGACTTGGGTATCTCTCCTTCGGAATAAAAGTGATGTGTGCATGGTTTTTCAGGAATTCTATAGTATGGTTAAGACTCAATACCAAAAACAGATTTGTACTTTACAATCTGATAATGGTACAGAATTCGTGGATGCCATTTTAAGTAGCTTCTTAAGTCAAAAGGGAATTCGACACCAAACTTCCTGCACATATACTCCAGAACAGAATGGACTAGCAGAAATAAAAAATAGGCAAATACTAGAGATAGTTCGGGCTTCACTCTTTGGTATGAATATGCCTAAGTATTATTGGGGTGAGGCAGTAAAATCAGCGGCACATTTGATCAATCGTACACCATCTCGAGTGATAAATTTTCAAAGTCCTCAACATAAAATGGAATCGCGACTTTCCGTTCCTCATCTCCCAAACCTTGAACCACGCATCTTTGGGTGTACGGTATATGTACATATACCTAAAGTTCTACGAAGTAAATTGGATCCATGTGCAAAACGGTGTGTTTTTGTTGGCTATTCAGAGTTTCAAAAAGGCTATAGATGTTATGATCCCCACACTCAGAAGATACATGTTAGTCTAGATGTTTCTTTTCATGAGTCTGAACCATATTATTCATGGAAACCCTCTGGGTCTTCTCTTCAGGGGGAGAGCTTTAGTGAAGAGAACTTACCTCATAAATACGATGAAAGTGAACTATTTGAAGTAGAAGATTTCTCCTCCTCTGTAGTGGTACCTACTGGTCACGGTCACGAAACTGACCAATTACCTGCAACAGAAAAAGAGACTCGAGAGCTTAGGACTGTAGAACCCATCAGTCCTAATTCCAACATCTTGATGTCTGGCAGTAATCAAGACCCCCCAGATTCATATGCTGAGTTGCCTCCATCTACACCATTAACTAAAGAATCAACCCAGAATGTTCCTTCTCAGGTAACTTCGAATCCTATACTTAGTGACATACCTGACCTCACAGAAAAAGTAACTAGTAAATACCCACAAAGATCTACTAGAGGAGTCCCAAAAAAACAGTATGAGCCTGATCTTAAAACCAAGACAAAGTACCCAATTAGTAACCATGTGTCCCTCCATAGATTAGTTGAACCACATGCACTTACTGTTAATCAATTGTCCAATGTATCTATTCCTAGTAGTGTACATGATGCTCTAGCAGATTCCAAGTGGACCACGGCTATGAATGAGGAAATGGAGGCCCTTCGAAAAAACAATACTTGGGAACTTTGCTCGTTACCTGAAGGGAAGAAAACAATCGGGTGTAGATGGGTATTTACAGTTAAACTCAAGGCTGATGGTAGTATTGATCGATATAAAGCAAGGTTAGTTGCAAAAGGATACACACAGAAGTATGGGATCGACTATCAAGAGACGTTTGCACCTGTAGCCAAGATTAATACAATCCGCATTCTTATATCAATCGTAGCAAATAGAGATTGGCCCTTGCAACAGTTTGACGTAAAAAATGCTTTCCTTAATGGAGACCTAGAGGAGGAAGTATACATGGAGCTACCACCGGGAATTAAATGCAAACCTTCAAGAAGAACTGAAGTATGCAAATTGAAGAAAGCATTATATGGACTGAAACAGTCACCTCGAGCTTGGTTCGGAAGATTCTCGTCCACAATGAGGGAGTTTGGTTACAAGCAGAACAATTCAGACCATACACTATTTATAAAACATAAGGAAGGAAAGATAACAGTGTTAATTGTATATGTAGACGACATGGTCTTGACAGGAGATGATCCCAATGAAAGGAAGGCTTTACAGGAATATCTTGCGACTAAATTTGAAATGAAGGACCTTGGTCAGCTCAAATACTTCTTGGGGATTGAAGTCTCGAGGTCGAAACGTGTTATTGTTCTCTCGCAAAGGAAATATGTGTTAGACCTCTTAACTGAAACCGAAATGCTAGATTGTGAGCCAGCTAAGACACCTATAGAGATGAATCATAGACTGGGAGAATCCGTAAGTCAAATTCCAACTGACAAAGGACAATATCAGAGATTGGTTGGAAGACTAATCTATCTGTCTCACACAAGACCAGATATAGCTTATGCAGTAAGTGTTGTAAGCCAATTTATGCATGAACCAGGTGAAAAGCATATGAATGCAGTATATCGAATCTTACGGTATTTGAAGAGTGCGCCTGGAAAAGGTTTATTATTCTCAAGAAATGGAGCCTCGGGTATTGAAGGATATACGGATTCCGATTGGGCTGGAGATAAATTAGATAGGAGGTCTACATCAGGTTACTTCATTTTTGTTGAAGGTAATCTAGTTACTTGGCGAAGTAAGAAACAAAAGGTTGTAGCTAGATCAAGTGCGGAAGCTGAATTTCGAGGTATGGCCTACGGTGTATGTAAGCTGTTGTGGGTTAAAAATGTGTTACGAGATTTGCGAGACCGATGAATCTACACTGTGACAATAAAGCAGCTATTGAAATTGCTCAAAATCCAGTTCAACATGATCGTACTAAGCATGTGGAAATTGATCGTCACTTTATCAAGGAAAATCTTGATCAAAAGGTCATACAATTTCCATTTGTTAAGTCTGAAGATCAACTAGCTGATGTTCTTACGAAAGCAATCTCGGGAAGGGTGTTCCATGATGCTATTAACAAATTTGGCATGATAGATATCTATGCACCAATTTGAGGGGGAGTGTCGGCATGAGGTGTATAGAGGGAGTCACACTTGATTGTTTACCATATTGATGTAATAACAGAAATATCTTTTAAATTAGGTAGTCTTCTTATGATCTTTTAAATTAGGTAGTTTTCCTTTTTTGGTCTTGTACGTGTATCTATATATATTTTTCCCAGTGAATGAGCAAATAAGAATTCAAGAATATTTTTCCAGAATTTCTTCATTGCAAATTACGTTCAACAGACAGGAAGTAGGAGAATAACTTCCTAGCATCCAATATTCCTCAAACTTTTTATGCCTACACTTAAACTAATAATAACGGCGTAGCACCATTGTGAATGAATGAAATAGATAGCATATGAATAAGAGTCACTCTTAACCCGGATTCATGTGCACTAATTAAACTATTGCATACACATCACTTTGATGTAATTCAAGATGGTGAGATGGATATCATTAGTTATTCCCTGATAAAATCATTGTGTAGCATCACTTACTTAAAAATGAAGGAAAAGAAGTTTTAAGTGAATTGACCTAAATTTTTGATCAAGTGATTTAATTCGGATTGTAGCCATATCAAAAACAACACGTAATCATTTTTACCCGAAGGAAAAGAAAAGCAAAGAACAAATTCCACACAAACAAGTCTCTAAGGTTAAGTATTGAGAAAAATCATGCATCTGTCTTTATCGGCTGGATAACGAAATGGTTCCAGGTGGTCGGAAAAATACCATATATGCTGTTCGCCATTGCTGTTGAAGCTGAAAGTAACCTTTCGTAGTAGTTTCTCATGTCATGCACGTCCTGACAGAAATAACGGCAAAAAAATGAAAATAAAAGATAATATGATTAACATCTCCACAGACATCGGGAAGTGATGGTGGCACATTTAATTGCTAGATTGTACGTACAATTTCAACATACAAAATTACCATCAACTGAGAAGAAGAATGAATACACATGTACGGAAATTGTGATAGAAAACTCGAGAATATAAATGTTGGAAATATTGTCTCTATTATAAATATTATGAAGGAAATCAAGAAATGAGAACATTAAAGTCCTATTATTAGAAGTTCAATATTTATTCAAAATCGAGAAGAGGGGATGTGATACTCAAAAGTAGCTTATGCACTTTCAATAATTACTTTGTCATCAGTAGCATCCTGGTGGGGAAGGCCGAGGTCTCGCTAGCATATATATCCAACTCCACAAAAAGCAAGATGAGCTGCATAAAAACACACTGAAGCCAGTTGGTCACCTATATAAATATACACCTACATAGAATTACATATGGTATTGATGAAATTACTGGAAAAGATTAAGAGCGAAATTATATTTTTGTGCATTTAAAATTATTCAGTTCCAGGAATTGTTTTCAAAATATAGACACAACACAGACAAATAACCTATGATCGTGTTTTCTTGATAAAGAATAGTCAAGTTCAAATGTTCGTGCAACTGAATGTCCCCTTCCCTCCAATAAATAAAAAAAAGGAAGTCAATGACCCCATATATATGTAAAATAAGGAAAACAAAAAAGTACTGTGTTTCACTTATGAAGAAGTAGTTGGAGCTATGGTCTAAACTATGACTTGTTTTTTATTTGGATGATTATGCAGTATTCCATGTGCTCTTTAAGCCTTAGCCATTAAAGCTATAAACTGATATATAATGGAGAAATATGCAGAAACAATAGACAATACAATTCATCATGCATTTTCGTAAGAATAGATACACATACACATTCAAAGTATGATTTTATACAATGCTAATTTGATGATCAAACAAATTATCATCACCATAGTTATTCTCGAATCACTGCTTTTGATACTATTATATTATCATAATGTCATATGAAGTTATCCTCGAAGAAACACAAATGGCATATTTCTTCATATTGATTCATCCGTAATTCATCAGTAATGACAACAAAAACTATAGTTTTAAAAGTTGGTCATTGCTTTGTGCCTCATATAAATGATTCTAATAGTAATTTTTTTATTTATAATTGATTTTTTTTGTTGGTCATTACTGTTTCAATTAATATGTACACACAACCTTAAGTACATATTTATGAAGGGTGCCTTCAATACAAGTAAGAAAAGAAAGAAAGCTTAGATGAAGAAAAAACGTCAATTACAAAATAATGCAAGACAATGCAGAGAATGTTATTATTAGAACTGGTACATGTTGATATGTTCTCTAAACAAATAATCATTTATTTAACTTTTAAAAAGAAAATCATTCTTACCTTCAAAAGTCAGTTTAGTTACTCAACCCTCTATCATCTGTCGTTCTCTGTGCCTGTAAAATGGGTACCTATAACACAAATGCGTATTGCAAACTTGTTAGATGTGAACATGAAGTAATACAAATGAACAGTTAGAAACAAAAAAAAAAAATGTATTTAGCCCAATTGCTTCTTCAATGTTGAATTTCATTTTCATTACTCTGTATCACATATATGCAATTAGCCAATTATGACTTTATAGATTAGAACTTTTGACAAACCA
>CAIGRH010135368.1:0-10370 GCA_903798295.1 Fraxinus nigra | reverse complement strand
CCTAAGACTAAAAAGGGTAGAGATTCCATATTCGTGGTAATGGACATGTTTAGTAAAATGACACGTTTCATTCCATGCCACAAAATAGATGATGCCACGAATATTACTGATATGTTCTTTAGAAAGATAGTGTGACTCCATGGTATACCTAAGAATATTGTGTCTGATAGGGATGTTAAGTTCCTCAGCCACTTTTGGAGGGTTTTGTAGGGATAAATTGGGAACTAAGCTTTTACTTTCTACTACATGTCACCCACAAACAGATGGACAAACTGAGATAGTTAATAGAACACTAACTCAACCGTTGCACATTATAATCAATAAAAATTTGAAAAGTTGAGATGATTGTTTACCATTTGTAGAATTTGCATACAATAGGGTTGTGCATCCTACTACTTCTTATTTTCATTCTTTTAGTTGTGGATGAAAAAGCAGTTTAGACGGGAAGAAGAATGTTAAATTGATAAGATCAATCCATGAAAATGTTTGACTTCAAATTGAAAAAAAAGAATGAGAATTATGCTTCTCAAGCTAATAAAGGAAGAAGACGTGTGACATTTGAACCATGTGATTGGGTTTGGAATGTCTAGATTGCATTATAGAGAAGATGGACAATTCCAAGTTCTTGAGAAAATTAATGATAGTGCCTACAAACTTGACCTTCCAGGTGAGTATAATGTGTTTGCTACTTGTAATATTGCTGTTCTTTTTCTCTTTGATGCAATTGAAGCTTCGAGATCAAATCCTTTTGAAGAGTGGTGGAATGATGAGAATCATGAAGGGTAAGCTATCAAGGATCCATTGTATATTCCGGAGGCCGATAACTAGGTCAAGAGCAAAGAAGATCAAGGAAGCCATGTAAGTTATTGTTTGAGCTACATAGATCGAGGGTTCAAGTGCAACGAGAAAGACACCAAGTTTCACTATGAGTATGAAAGAAGAATGACCAACCTTAGTACATTTGATCCAAGCTAACGTAGAAGAAGTTAAGCCGAGAGCTTAGTCGGGAATGTTGTAGATTTTTATGAGAATGTTTCGAACAATAATGAACCTTTGTAACTTGATGATAAGTCGGTGTCGAGTTATTTTGAAGTGTAAGGGAATGATGTAGATCAATTAGAAGAGAAAGTCCTAAACCAATTAGAAAAGCGAATGGATAAGAATGATGAATAAAAACGCGCATAACTTTTAGATTAGTTGTAGGATTTTCGTCCATGAGAACAATCCAAAAGCCTTTTTTTGATTCTGCACATTTTTGTTGGATAATCTTGTATAACTTTCAAGATCAAATTCCGTTGTTTAGGGGTCCATTTTATCATTTTTCTATTTTGAACTAGTTTAAGGGTATTTTCGCAGTATTTCAATTTTATTTAGATTTGTTTTACAGTTTTCTAATTTATTTGGATTTGTCTATAGAATCAGGGTTTCCTTTTAGTTAGGATTTATTTTCAATCCATCTATATAAGGCTTTATTCAATGTATGAAGAACAACACATTATTTGAGAGATTAATTATAAAGTGAGATTTTTGCATTTATTCTTGTTTTTAATTGAATTAACCAGAAGTTATTAAAGATTCTCAATCTCTATGGATAACTATAGGTAGGTCTTAGAAACTAAATGATGTGTCATGTCATTGTTACTTAACATAAACTAAGCAATAATGTTTAACACTCTCTCTTATACGCACATACAATCCCAAACTTCATATGTAACAAAACTGGATTACAAAGGAGTGTGGATTAGGATCAATTATATCACATAAGGGAATGAAACATTCTCAAGTATTTTGCTATGGTCTTCACAGAGGTATTAATGTTATCGGTCACTATTATTAATATCAATGAGGAGTTCATCTTTTTGTTTATTAACATCCATTCAGTCCAAATGAGACAAGCATTCGCCACATTGGAAGAAATGGTAACCTAGTGACTATGACAGACTTTGAAAAAATGAGGGATTATATTTGTACTAGGCCTACTAAATTAATTAGTCCCCCGACCCCTTGCATTGTAGAAGAGGTGGGCACAACGAACATGATCCTCACCTCGAATCCATCCCGAATTCTTTTACTTAATTTATGTTTATATATATTTTTTATTTAAATTGTGTTTAAAAATAAATATATAATTAACAAGATGATAATTCCCACTCTTCTCTGCTCTGCTTCTTGAAAATACCTAATGGGCGAGATGGTAATGGCCATCCCGACTTCGTCCTGCCTCAATGATATCCCTAATTGGCACACAATAAGCTCCAGAGTAAAATGAATAGTTTTCCTCTTTGTACCTATTTTTCCTTGTTTCTTGAACGTAAACCTTGGGCTACTGCAATTTTGAAAAGCATTGTTATCAAACTTAATATGAAAGTCAACCTAGCCTAGCCAATAGGGATGACAAAAAAATTCGACGGCTCGAGCTCGGCCCGTAAAAAGCCCGAGCCCCATTTTGGGACGTCGGCTCGTGGCTCGGACGAGGCTGCCCCATTAAAAAAAATTAATTTTTTTTTTTTTAAATTGGTTGCCTTTGCAGGCAGCTAAAATAGCTGCCTGCAAAGGCAGCCAATGTATATTTTTATATATAAAAAAGGAAAAAATCGAGTCGGCTCGGCCCGCTAAGGTCCAGATCAAAAGCTCGGGCCGAGCCTCATTTTTTTGACCGGGCTTGGCTCGGCTCGGGCCCAAAAAAGCTCGGCTCGTTGACATAGTTACTAGCCAATGAATCGCTGGTGTTAATGGGAGCAATGTTTGAAAACCAACTCAGCCATATACCCCGAAAAAGATAAATGGTCAAGGGTTGAAAGTTCGACCAATAATTAATATATGAATATATCAAAAAAATTGACAAAAGATTGTTATTTCTTCAAAAGGACTTACATATAGAGATAAAATCATTTGATAAATTTGTTTGCAATTAGTTTTTTATTGGACCTACTTCTAATATCAACTGAAAATGAGAAAAATATAGACAAAAGTATTGGTAGTTGAATCGATCAAATATGTCATTTTAGTTTGTTATTATACTAAATAAATAAGGAAATAAGGAAATTTGAAAAAATAAATAAAAGGTAATCAAATTAAAGAAAAGAAAAAGAAACTAGTCACTTTTTAAACCAATGCCCTTTCGTTCTCACGTCGGCTTCCATGAAATAAAATACTAGAGAAATATGCGTAGGCTTGTCTATTAAAATAGGCACACCATTTGGGCCTTAAAGTTTGGCCCTAATAAAAAAAGTTCGTTTTTATAATTTTGATAGGAAAAGCAAATGCAAGAATCGTTAAAACCCGTTGGGTGTCGACCGATTTTGCAGTTAGATCGGCTAGTTGGTCAATTTTTATCCGATATAAGGTTTTTAGGTATCAACCGAATCAGTATTCATACTGGTTCACGATTTTCTAAGATCAGACCAGTCGATTCGATCTGAATTTAAAAACATTGGTCACTAGTCACACTTTTAGCTCGATGTTTGTACATTCAAATTTTAAAAAATATTAGGTAAAGTCTTGAATTATTTACATGTCATTTTACATTTTGAAAGTAATATAGAATTTTAAAGGATTTATTGTTTCAACATAAAGTTCCAATTCAAAAGTATGCCATCAATTTTCAAACTTCTAATCTTACTAACCTACGTTTCAAATCTTTTAATAAATTTGCACCGTAAAGATCTCTTGATCGTTTTGAAGGACTATTAGTTGATCGAAATTTCAATAATTGACAATCATTTGACCAATTTAATGAAGGACCCACGCCACTGGCCACTTACCCCACCCCCCACCTAAATCCAGATTTGCATCATCACACCACCATCCCCATACACACTGCATGAATGAACATATTTTCCATCACCACTGCGGTACAGATCCCTTAGTTTTACCTATTTTGATTGTTCACACTCAACAATTGTACAGAAAAGTGGGTAGTTGGAGGAACCAAAAACCTCCGGCTTGACTGAACTTAGCAGAAGTAAATCACCGATAATTTTTATTCAATAATTCACGTACGTATATAGTAGTGTCAGTGTCACACAACTATAAACCCAAAAGAATAGGAAAAACAGGTGCAATATAAAAGGAATAATTACTGGAACTAACTAAAATACTAAATCAAACTTGGACTTATTCAATGTAATTTCAACTCTAGCTGACTTGCAACATTCCCATTCCCTTTAGAATTGACACTTGTTCGGCTAAATATGGAAACTGATTATTCATCGAAGAATTATCTCAGCTGAGCAATAGAGTTGATGGAGTATTTGGGTTGACTTGAAGTGTTGTTGCAGCCTAGTTTGTGAAGCCCAATTAGTTTTTATTTTATAGCCTGTTTAGAGAATGAAGTGTAAAAACGTGTATTGCTTTTATGTTTTTTGTTGCTCACGTTTTTTCCGTTTTTGTTTTTGTTACTCTTGCTGTTGGTAGCACTAAACTTTTTCTCCATCTATATATGATGGAGATCATCTTCCGTTTCAATCAATCAATATAATCGATTCTATAAAATTGTTTTACATTTTTGCTATGTTCATGGTATCAGAGCAAGGTTCAAAGCTTTGAGTAATTTTTTTTTTCTTTTACTGAAATTTATATGGCGACACTCGAGGTTCCACCTCGATTTGAATCTGAAGATGATGAAGTTACAGAAAGGCAAGTCGCAGAGAATGCATATTCTAATGGAGATCCATTAGATTTACAGAGCTCAGATCATCTGGGAATGCAGTTGGTTACTTCACATTTAACATGTCAAAATTATCTTAGCTGGAGTAAATCTATTAAGATAGCCTTAGGGGCAAAATTGAAATTGGGTTTTATTGATGGGAATTGTGGAAAACCAGTAAAGAATTCATCTAAGTTTGAGCAGTGGGTACGAGTTGATTGTATGGTCAGATCATGGTTACTTAATTTGATTTCAAAGGAAATTGTGGAGGCTTTTATTTACGCTGTGTCTGCGAATGATCTCTGGGAAGAATTGAAGGAGAGATATGGTAAGTGCAATGGACCCCTATTATACCAGTTTCAGAGGGAATTATGAAGCATATCCCAAGGGGTATTGACAGTTGAGAAATATTACACAAAATTGAAGAAATTGTGGGATGAATTAGCATGTTTAATGCCTGTTCCTGCTTGCACTTGTGCAGCTTCTAAGGAAGTATCAGATCTGACGGGTTTCAATCGTTTAATGCAATTTTTTTTGAGACTAAACGATACCTTTGATCATATAAGAAACCAGATTCTGGTAATGGATCATCTGCCTTCAGTCAACAAGGCTTATTCGATGATGCTTAGAGTTGAAAAATAAAGAGAAGTGTACATCATTTTTCCAGAAACAAATGACAACACATCTATGCTAGTCAAAACTTCTGAGTATAGGAGAGATAGTGGAGGTAGAACTAGCTACTATAGAGGATTTGGCAGGGGACGTTTCAGTAGAGGAAATTACAATTCAACAATGGAAAACATAAGGAGATATGGTGTTACAGAAAAGGAAAATTCACATTGTGACCATTGTAACATGAATGGTCATACAAGGGTTGTCTGTTTTAAACTTAATGGATACTCGGATTGGTATAGAGATCTGAAAGAGCAGAGATCTAGAGGCTTCACTGATGGAAAATTTTTGGCTAACATGGCAGAGACACCATTAGATATTGGTGAAGATCAGATTAATGAGATCAGGAAGAATGATTTAGCAAGTATAGCAGACATGGTGAAGATAGAAGTTCATAGAGCCTTAAGAGGAAAAACGTTAATGGATATGAAGAATAAGGTGAATTTTACTCATATTAAGGAATATGCAAGTATGAGTTTCTATCATTCTTTTTTGGCTAAGCTTGATTGTCTGAAACCTGGGACTTGGATCATTGACACGGGTGCGAGTAATCATATCTGTGCAGATATTAAGTTGATGAGAAAAATAAGAACCACAACACAACCTATACATGTCTATTTATCAGATGGAGCTACTAAACCAGTCAACAAAATTGGAAATGTAAAATTGAATTCACAATTATATCTCACAGACTCACTATATATCCCTAGTTTCAAATTCAATCTTCTGTCAGTTCCCAAACTCACTCAAAATGCACATTTGAAACTGATA
Source organism: Fraxinus nigra (assembly GCA_903798295.1). Classification (NCBI taxonomy): domain Eukaryota; kingdom Viridiplantae; phylum Streptophyta; class Magnoliopsida; order Lamiales; family Oleaceae; genus Fraxinus; species Fraxinus nigra. The sequence continues at coordinate 4,279 of CAIGRH010135368.1, read as the reverse complement.
TTTTACCCTAATTTCTGCCTGTTGCAGGACCTGCAGAGTGAAAGGATTTTAGCGGTTGGCAAGCCTGTAGGAAAATTGTATCTGTTAGATGAGTCTAGCTTCTATTTTAGTAATGAAAAAAAACATCGATCAGTCTAGTATCGAGTCTGAAAATTCTGGTTCCTTTCCATTTTGTAACCAAGATTTTGATGTCAATAAATATTCTATTTCATCCACTACTGACTCACTCCTAAAATGGAATAGCAGACTTGGACATACATCTTCTCATACTCTACAATACTTGGATTTTTTGAAAAATTCCTCAAAAGAGTTTGAAATCTTACAACATTGTGAAATCTGTCATAAGGCAAAACAACAGAGAACTCCTTTTCCTGTCAGTTCAATTCATACCGATGCAATATTTGAAACAATACATGTTGATCTTTGGGGACCGTATAGACAATTCTCTTTAACTGGAACACCATATTTTTTAACTGTGGTGGATGATTTTAGTAGAGCTACCTGGACTTTCCTACTTCATATTAAACACAAGTCACAAAAACCTTTGATTGTTTCTTTAAAATGGTTGAAAACCAATTTGATAGAAGAGTCAAATACCTAAGGACAGATAATGGTACTGAGTTCCTTAATGCTGAATACCAAACTTTGCTCCAAAACTCTGGGATCATGCGTCATCGAACTTGCGTCTATACACCTCAACAAAATGGAGTAGTTGAACGCAAACATAAGCACTTACTCCAAATTGCCAGGTCCTTAATTTTCCAAGCAAGTTTACCAAAAAAATTCTGGACCTATTCTATACTGATGGCAACCTTCATAATTAATAGACTTCCCACAAAAATCCTAAGATGGCTTGCCCCTTTTGAGAAGCTATATGGGAAGAAACCTGACTACTCGCTGATCAGAACCTTTGGATCTCTTTGCTATATTGCCAATACCAAACCACATAAAGACAAGTTTGAGGAAAGGGGTTATAAGTGTGTTTTCCTTGGTTTTAGTCCTAGTCAAAAGGGGTTCAAAATCTTTAATATTTCTACCAAACAGGTTCAAGTGGCTAGAGATATAAAAAATTTTGAATCCATTTTTCCTTTCAAGAATAATGTTTCTGATGATTTTTCTCCACCTTTACCCCTCACTCAGGGATCTGATTTTGATGAAGACAACACCACACTTTCATTACATAATCTACCAGAAATAGAAACACAACAAGAACCTATAGTTTCTCCAAACACAGCTACTGATTATGTTCCTTTCCTTAAAACACAATTAAAAGAAAACTTTAGTTCTTCGCCTATTTCATTACCAGCTACTTCTACTCCTATTCTTAGACATAGTACCAGAACCAAATCCAAACCACCATGGTTGCAAGATTTGTTACCAATGTTGACAGCACAGAAGATTTGCCAACTACTAATTTCAGTTCACTTTGCAGGAAGAATCAATCGGCTTCAACAGGGTATACTCCTTCTACCTTTCCTTACCATGTTTTACCACACCTTAGTTCATCACACGCTGCTTTTCTAGCTACCTTGTCAATTGTTCAGGAACCAAGTTCTTATAATCAGGCTAGTCAAAGTAAGGATTGGACTCAAGCTATACAAAAGGAACTCGATGCACTGGAAAGTAACCATACTTGGGAATTGACAAACCTACCATCTGGGAAACAGGCTATTGGCTCTAGATGTGTTTATAAGGTGAAACTACATCCAGATGGTACATTTGACAGGCTAAAGGCAAGACTTGTTGCCAAAGGATATCATCAATTGCAAGGGGTTGACTATTTTGATAGCTTCTCACCAGTGGCAAAAATGGTTTCCATGCGAATACTCTTTACTATAGTGGCTGCTAAGGAATGGCCTTTACATCAGCTGGACATTAACAACGCCTTCCTTCATGGATTTTTGGATGAAGAGGTATATATGTTACCTCCAGATGGCTTTCATAAGCCAGGGCAAGTTTGCAAGTTAAATCGTAGCTTATATGGTTTGAAATAGGCATCACGACAATGGAACGCTGAACTCTGTTCGAAACTTCACAGCTTTGGTTTTCACCAATCCAAACATGATCATTGCTTGTTCATAAAACATCAATCTCAGAGGATCCTCATCCTTCTAGTTTACATTGATGATGTTCTTGTCACTGGTTCACATGAGGATGATATCATTGCTGTCAAACATTACCTCCATAAGGCGTTTACCATCAAAGATATAGGATATGCAAAATACTTCTTGGGACTTGAGATTGCACGCGGTGAAGAGGGAATGTATGTTAATCAGAGAAAATAAATCCTTGATTTGATTCACGATGCAGGATTAATAGGAGCTAAACCAACTCAGGTGCCAATTCCAAAGGGGACTAAATTGACTAATCAAGCAGGTTCATTACTCCCTGATCCAGAGAGATATAGGAGGTTAATTGGGAGACTTCTCTACCTGAACTTAACGAGACCAGATATAACATATGGGGTTCAACAACTTAGCCAATTTGTCCATTCACCGTGCGAATCACATTGGGAAATTGCTATGCATCTACTGAAATATCTGAAAGGATGTCCTTCGAAAGGACTTTACTTTCCTACACAAAATTCCCTTCATTTACAAGCTTATGCAGATACTGATTAGGCTTTTTGCCTGGATTCACGTAAGTCCCTTACTGGTTACTGTGTTTTCTTGGCTTCATCTCTTATCTCATGGAAAACTAAAAAGCAAACTACGATTTCACGTTCTTCGGCAGAGGTAGAGTACCGAAGCATGGGGAGTACAGTCTGTGAATTACAATGGATTACTTACATTCTGAATGATCTTCACATCCCATTCACACTCTCTATCTCTTTATGGTGTGATAACAAAGCTTCTTTACACATCACTGCTAATCCGGTCTTCCACGAACGCCCGAAGCATTTAGAGATTGATTGTCATTTGATTCAAAATCTTTATAAATCTGGGTTCGTTCTTCCTAAGTATATTCCATCACATTCTCAGCTTACAGACATTTTTACAAAATCTCTTGCTGCTCCTCACTTTTATCGTCTTCTTTCCAAGTTAGGGTTGGGTGATTTACATCAACCTCCACCTTGAGGGGGGATGAAGAATTATATCAGCTGAGCAACAAAGTTGGAGTGATGGAGTATTTGGGCTGACTTGAAGTGTTGTTGCAGCCTAGTTTGTGAAGCCCAGTTAGTTTTTATTTTATATAGCCCGTTTAGAGAATAAAGTGTAAAAACGGGTATTGCTTTTATTTTTTTGTTGCTCACGTTTTTTCCGTTTTTGTTTTTGTTACTCTTGCTATTGGTAGCACAAAACTTTTTCTCCATCTATATATGATGGAGATCATCTTCTGTTTCAATCAATCAATATAATCGATTCTATAAAATTGTTTTACATTTTTGCTCTATTCATTCATAACCTCCAGGTTCTCCCAAGTGGTTTCAGATGGTGAAAGTCTTTGTCAATGAACTAAAACATCCTCTCCTCATTTGTGTTTTCGATGGTCTAACTGCTTGATTGGTAGGGAACCAATTTATTGTCGTTCATAATACTACAATAGGAAGTTGCGATTGGGCTTAAATATGATTCTCGACCTTATTCTTAAGCAAAGAAACATGAAAACCTGGATCGATTCTAGATTCTTTCATTAACTTCAGCTTTCCCGATGAGTACAAGATTCGAAATGGACCATAGAACTTCAGGAATGGCTTGAGTTCATCCTTATTGAAACAGAAAATTGTTTGTGAGGTTGCAACCTCAAATAAACTTAATCGCCAACAAAGAATTCTCTTACAGTATGTATAGCACCATATAGTTGTTTACTTTGAGCTTGAGCTTGAGCTTCCTTAATGTTCACTTTTAAGTCCTTCAAAATCAAATCTCTCTCACTCAGCTCCCTATCCACGACAGCAACCTTTGTCGTTCTTGGTCTCAACAAATTAGCTCCCTATCCACGGCAGCCAACCCAAAAAATCACTGGTGAATGTAGGGTCTCTGTCACACAAAATTGATCTTGGCATACCATGGAGATGGAATATTTTATCAAAAAAATATTTGAGCAATACTTACTGCTGAATAGGAATGAAAAATGGCAATAAAATGAGCATACTTTAACAAACGATCCACTGCAACAATTATAGTTAACTTACTTTTAAAATCCATTGCAATGTCTTCCCGTACAGTCGTACTTGATTTGGAATTGGCAATGGCTGCAGCAAACCTGTTAGTTTGTGTTCGAAAAAATGAGATTTGTCTAACTTTTGCATGAGTTTTTAGTGGGACCCGTTTGACTA
>CAIGRH010135366.1:0-11979 GCA_903798295.1 Fraxinus nigra | reverse complement strand
AATTATCTTTATACTTGTGCATATTTTGTTGAATTGTTATAATTGCTAGTATATTGTTTAAGACTTGAATTTATTTTAGAAAAAGTTTTAAAAACCAATTCACCCCCCTCTTGGTTAGCTAATATTGGGCTTTCACGTAACACTGCAAATTAAAAGAATTCAGCTATGGACTGGTGTAAATTATCTACAAACTGCCTCAAAGTGAGTACAAGTCATTCAAAGTTCGAGGTTTGATGTCCCCGCCAAATATCAAAAGCATTTTTGTCATCATAAAGGGTCACAACATGGTTAGATCTTTAAGACAGCCTTGGTCCTCTGTACATAAGGAAAAATTTCATCAGAATCAAAACATGAACTTTGCGTGCATGTAAAGATTCAAGACACAACATATAATCAAGAAAGACAATTTAGCACCACAATCAGACAAGAATCGTTGGCAAGAATTAAGAAGATCTTTAACAATAAAAATCTTGACAAAGTGATGCTGAGAACCACTTAAGTGCTATGAAGAGAAAGCCAGGTAAGAGACTTCCTAGGTGCCACTATGATGAAAATAAAGTTACAAGTGCAGAGATTTGATGCCTAGCTCCACAATCCATAGCGCCCGGGTGCCCCACAATCGAAAGAAACAGTTTAATGAGCTAAGTTGTTATGCTTATGTCTCTGGCATCAGTCACTTTTGTGAGTTTGTCATCAATCTGGCAACTAATTTACACCTATTTTGGATTTAAGGGCCCCTTTATTTGGTTTAAATTACATGGAAAATGTCACATATTAGGAATTCACCTTCTACTTTAGTTGCTTGATACGAAAATGGAAATTGAGTTCGAATTCTAAGGTACAACCATTTTAAACTTATTTTTTGCCAATGTCAGGAAAATGCATTCATATAGGGTACTTGGATTTTTATTTTCAAACTTATATGGAATTGAAAAGTCTTTCCACCTTTACCAATCAAACAGAACCTAAGTTCTCTTTCGTGAATTATTGCATTTCTTTTATAGGCATTAGCCAATTTCCAGTGCACTAATTTGAAATTTAATATCTATTAATCATGATGGTTTGTTGTTCATGTAGTCTGTCTTACTCGTTGCTTCTTATTTACAAGTTCCTTTGAATATCATTTACGGCTAGGAAGCTCTTGATCGTAAATACGCGATTATGCTCCTGCAATTGATCATTCCATGTCTAGTTCATATTCTAATTCGATAAACTTGACAAGTTCGAAGCTGGTAGAATTATCTCTCTTTCGATAAAATCTTTAGGGGACATGCAATAGATTTTCCAGACACAGTTCCTAGGTTGAAAATGAGTGTTACAGGGGTTAAGCCTGAGCAAATTTCTACTCTCTTTCTTCAACCCATGATTCGGTTTGGACATCTTGGATTACACGTTAGATAATTACTTGCTTTTTTGCTCAATTGGTATGAATTTAATAAGAATGGAAGAAGACACATATAGGATCGAGTTTTAGCTATCTTACTTGAAACTAGTTTTTCGACCACCATGAGTAACCCAACCCAAGGTGAAATGGTTGAGCTAAACTCACTCAAAACCAACACACAAATGGATAAAATCAGCCGGGAATCAATAACCCAAGTTGGAACTTCATTAATTGGCTTGTTATAAATAACAAGGGAGCTTCTCTATTTATAGTGCAAAAATGGACACTTCTACATATCAAAATATATGCATCTTCCAACTACCTTCTAACATCCCCTAAATACTCTCTAATACATGATAATTCTAGACATTAGGTAATTCTAGAGCATGACATGGATAATTCTAGATCATGACTTATTCTAGAATACTTACTATTCTAGACATGAGCTTATGGAATCTCTTAACTACAATAATTAACGAGTCCCAAAAAATAAAAATGGTCCAAATCAAGTTCGCGCCCCCTTAAACTTGATTTGGTTACTCCAAGTATCTCTAGCTAGAAAAAGACTTCCCGTTTCAATGATTTGGTATAGATATTAAGTACTTGAGCTAGAGTCTTCACATACTTCAACTCTACTTCCTTTCGTGTACTTGCTTCTATCATGGAACACAGGACTCTCTGCTAATGTAATTGCCGATTTGTTGTCAACAAAAATCTCCGTGGGATCCTCTTGTTCTATGTTCAATTCTTTCATCAAAATTTCTTGGCCATATCCCATGGTAAATGCATGAAGTTGCAGCAACATACTCCGCTTCACAAGAAGAAAGTGTGACAATAGGTTACTTCTTTGAACTCCAAGTGAAAAGAATACCTCGCATGAAAAATGCAAATCCAGTTGTGTTCTTCCTTTCATCCAAGTCACCATATCCCACGAAATCTGCATGAAGTTGCAGCAACATACTTCGCTTCACAAGAAGAAAGTGTGACAATAGGTTACTTCCTTGAACTCCAAGTGAAAACAGTATCTCGCATGAAAAATGCAAATCCAGTTGTGCTTTTACTTTCATCCAAGTAACCGACCAAATTGCCATCACCATATCTAACAAGTTTGAAATGATTGAGGATTAATAAATAAAACCTTAATCATTGGTACCTTTGATGCAACGAAGAATCCTCTTTGCGGCCTTCATGTAGGTAACCACTGGTGATTCCATGTAACGACTAACAAGGCCAACTCCATAGATAATGTCATTTCCTCAATTGTTCCATCTCTATAAATCTTCTTCATTAAATTTAACCTCTGCTAATGTAATTGCCGATTTGTNTTGTGCTTTTACTTTCATCCAAGTAACCGACCAAATTGCCATCACCATATCTAACAAGTTTGAAATGATTGAGGATTAATAAATAAAACCTTAATCATTGGTACCTTTGATGCAACGAAGAATCCTCTTTGCGGCCTTCATGTAGGTAACCACTGGTGATTCCATGTAACGACTAACAAGGCCAACTCCATAGATAATGTCATTTCCTCAATTGTTCCATCTCTATAAATCTTCTTCATTAAATTTAACCTCTGCTAATGTAATTGCCGATTTGTGGTTAACAAAAATCTACGTGGGCTCCTCTTGTGTCATGTTCAATTCTTTCATCAAATTTCTTTCCCATATCCCACGGTAAACGCATGAAGTTGCATTAACATACTCCACTTCACAAGAAGAAAGTGTGACAATAAGTTACTTCTTTGAACTCGAAGTGAAAACAGTATCTCGCATGAAAAATGCAAATCTTGTTGTTCTTTTCCTTTCATCCGAGTCACCAACCAAATTGCTAGCTCCAAATCCAACAAGTTTGAAATGATTGAGGATGAATAAAAAACCATAATCATTGGTACCTTTGATGTAACGAAGAACTCTTTACGGCCTTTATGTAGGTAACCGCTAGTGACTCCATGTATCGACAAACAATGCCAACTCCGTAGAGAATGACATTTCCTCGAGTGTTCCATCTCTATAAATATTCTTCATTAAATTTAACCTCTACTAATGTAATTGCTGATTTGTTGTCAACAAAAATCTATGTGGGCTCCTCTTGTGTCATGTTCAATTATTTCATCAAGTTTCTTGGCCATATCCCACGGTAAACGCATGAAGTTGCAGCAACGTACTCCGCTTCACAAGAAGAAAGTATGAAAATAGGCTACTTCTTTGAACTCCAAGTGAAAACAGTATCTCGCATGAAAAATGCAAATCCTGTTGTGATTTTCCTTTCATCCAAGTCACCTACCGAATTGCTATCATTATATCCAACAAGTTTGAAATGATTGAGGATGAATAAGAAATCATAATCATTGGTACATTTGATGTAACGAAGAATCCACTTTGCAGCCTTCATGTAGGTAACCGTTGGTGATTCCATTTTTGGTCTGGGGCACGCTCCTCGCCTAATTTTCGGCAGCTGAACAACTTTCAGTATTTTTGTCATAACATTCTCTTTCGATATCCAATTGAGGTTATTCAAAGTGCATCGGAAAGCTTACTCAGAGGAATACAATTATTGTAGAAATACCATTTGTCCAATTCCAAAGCTTTCTATGCCAAAAGTGGGTCTCGATGTGAGCCTGAATATCCGGAGCATAACATTTTCGGCTGAAAGTTGATATGTGATAGTATTTGGACTATTATTTCATCATTTTGCTTCTTTCCTCATCCAATTGATGCTTAACACTCTCAAGTCTTCATCTTAAGGTTCGACATAACTTTTGAGTATTTACATTTCAGTCCTCGAACTTTGTATTTGATACAATTGAGCCCTTTTCCACTATCTTTGCATTATTTTCTTCAATTCTTCATCAAATATTAAGTTTTACCTACAAAATGAAATAGAAAACAATTTAGGTAGTATTTCATTCAAATAACGGTAAAATATCATTGTTTAGGACCTCGAATAAGTGTAGAGACTACACTTATCACAAACTGCCATCATGAAAGTTTGCTAGTAAATGTTGAATATCCTCAACCAAGCTTTTATCTGGGACATCACTGCATCAAGATTGAATTTTTCTTGCGTATATATTATATGCTATAGTAAAAATAAACACTAAAAAACAGTAAACTATGCATGGTTTTTCCTATTTATTGCACTTTATTTTGCAACCAATCTTGGCAGAAAAAATAGGATGCTCACTAACAAACCAAAAGGAAATCAAGTAGAATATAAAGTGATGTAATACTAATAAACAAAACTAGGTAGAAAGCATCACAATGGTTACCAGCTTGAAATCTCAAAGAACGATGATTTTTTGGCTTTTTCACTCCAAGTCTCAAATTACCCTCTTTTCTATTTTTTCAAAGATCTATATATAGACATGTTCATTTCAGTAAAGCATAAAAATCAAGCAAATCTCTTTTAAAGGGTCTGTAAGTTATTCACCTAATGATTCATAGATTTCCTTTCTTTCGAAAAACATGATAGCCAGGTAATTATTACTTTTTGCATTATCTCAAGATGTGAAAGAAATTGTTAATGGCCTTTAAATCAGATGTCCATAATATGCCACTTCATACATTATAGGCACCATATTGTGTATGAGAAGATCAGCATTATATGACATTCAAAAAAATTAAACCCAAAAACTAGCTTTAGTAATGAGTAAAAATTGTGAGACAAAAAACACATCTTTGTACCTCGCGGCCATGTCTCCGGCACCGTATGGCAATTACTCCTCAAGACTTCCTTGCCTATGGAGTGTAAATCTGAAGTTTTGTGTAAAAAAAATAATTACGGATCACGACCCACCAGGCCCCACCAAAACGGTAGTGTTGCACTAGACGCCATTAATGTTAAAAAAGGGGTCAATGATGTGTTTGGTGGAAGAAAAATAGTTTGATAAGAAATCAAATTAAGTAAAATAATGATAAAATTTTTTTGTTGAACATGAGTTTGATTGATTTAAAAATAAAACTAATTGTGTTTTATAAATATGTTAGGGAGCTTTGATAAAATATACACGGTTGCTGTAAAAACTAATAGTTTGTCGCAAAAAGTAGACCTTGTACTCGTACATCACACACACTTTGTTGTTCGTGATAAGTTTTCCCCCAAGAAATATTTTAGCACCTTGCTTCCATTATATTTTTGGCTCAATCTTTATTATTTGTCGTGTCTTTTGCATATTACGACAACTTTTTATATTGCCTAATATTTTTTGGTTCTTATATTTCCAAACAATAATTGCAAAAGGTCTAAACATAATAGTGACCGTGGCAAAAAGAAGTTAAGACAATAAGCAAAGAATATTGCAAACTATAATAAAAGTAAATCGTGAATAACGTTACAAAAACTAAACAGCAACGTCCAGTTGAGGGTTTTTGCAACATGCAATGCAAGTTATCATATTCTTCGACTCTATGATAACATCAGGGCCCGCAACATATGGGTGAACATTGTGAAAGACCACAATAATGATTTTTGTCTGTGGCAAAAAGCAAATTCTCTTGCAGTGATTTTTCCTCCACTTATAGAATTTCTAACAACAAATATTCATTGTTGTAAAAAGTAGATCTTATTGCATCACAAATACTTTGTTGTAAAAAAAATAAAAGTTTGTTGCCGTAAGTTTCCCACCAAAAAATATTTTGGTGTCATGCTTCCATCATTTTTTTGCGACAATATTTATTATTTGTCGCCCCTTTTAACATATTACGACAACTTTTTATGTCGTCATATATTTTTTAGTACTTTTTTTCATTACAATCTTTGCTACACACTAAAAAAAGTGTCACATTAAGCTTGTGTTTGACACCTATTTTAATGGGAATAGAAATTTTGGAATAATGATTGGGAGAATGTATGGTAGAAAAGTGATGAAAAGTTTTAGATTCGTATGTAATATTATTTTATTTGGAGAATGTGTGGTTGAAATGAAGAAAGAGAAAAAAAAAATTTAATGAGAATGGGTGCCAAACATGGGCTAAATCACTTATTGCGACAACATTTTGTNTTTTCTTGTAGCGATTTTTTCCTCCATCTATAGAATGTTTAGCAACAAATATTTCTTGTCACCAAAAGTAGACTCTATTGCATCACAAATATTTTGTTACAAGAAATAAAAGTTTGTCACCATAAGTTTCCCACTAAAAAATATTTTAACACCTTACTTCCCTCATGTTTTTGGTGACAACCTTTATTATTTATTGTGACTTCTCACATTTCACAATAACTTTTTATATTGCCTTATATATTTTTTACACTTATTTTTGCACCACAATCTTCGTAACAAACTTTAAAATTGTATCACTCTAAATTACTTATTGCAACAACATTTTGAATTTTATGAAATCACATTTTTGTTATAGTGTATCCAGTTATTACGATTTCATAGCAGTAAAACCAACTCGATAGGAGCATATTCTGTTACTTGAGTTCTTTGCTGGTAGCACGACCTTTTTTTTTAGTTAATGAATTAAGGGTGACACAAATATTTTCTTTTGTATTTGACTAGCAAGATACAAAAGAGACAGATGGCATCGAAATCAGGACTTGTACACCAAAGCTGGAAGGCAGCCCAAAGGTGTCTAGTCGAATCAAAGGTTATTAAATTTAGGAAATAGGAAAGTCGAAAAATGTATTTTACTGACTGTAAATGGATATTGATATTCACTAACTGAATCAATCAAATGCCATTTCACCAGCCTTATAAAAAGCTAATGTACATAATTGTTGTCATTCTTTCATTAGTGAAAACTATAGAATTATGAAATATACAAGTCTGATGAATTAAATTTTCGATAGAATTGTAAATATTTTAGAATTTAAATGCTGTCGTATTTCTTTTATTTAACTGTTAAGAAATTCATCCGGTTTTCCTTGTAAATCTCAAGGGTTTGTCCTAGTCCTAGTGGCCAATTCTGTGTATGAAATTCCTAGGACATGTGGATCAAAAAGAAGCAGTTAATGGATTATCAGTTATATCATTTTGGATATGATAAGGAACTATGATACAGTGAGAGCAAAAGAATTTTTTTGTTGATGCTACATTATACCTGGAGTTTTTGAACTTCAAATGGATCTTCCAAACACATTTTCCCACGTTCTCTAAGTTTGTATTAGAGGTTAACTGTTGAACCACCTCATGTAAAAGCAATCCATTTAAACCCAAATGGAAGAAGTCTACATGGTTTGCTGAGGTAGACTATAAAATATTGAATAGTATTAATGAAATCAAGAAGATGGAGTAATATTGTTGAATCTTTTCGAGTACTGCATACTAGCCTAGTCTTCACACTAAATATGGAGTTAAATCGATCTATGGCGGCTGCGGTTTTGAATTTAGCTGGTTGAAGAGTATACTCAATGACTTAAGAGTTACATATACTAAAGCAGCATTATTACTGTTTTGTGATAATCAATCTGCCTTACATATAGCCAGCAATCCTGTGTTTCATGAAAGAATAAAACACATAGAAATCGATTGCCATCTTGTAAGGGATACGGTGCAAGCAAGAGAAGTGAAGATGCTTGCATATGGTGTCACAAGATCAAGTGGCATATTTGCTAACTAAGCCTCTGGGGGAGCCAGATTCAAATCATTGTTAAACAATATGAGAATATTAAACATACATTCTCCATCTTGAGGGGGAGCATTGAGACACGTTAGCATAGGTATATTTAAGTCTTTGTACATTTTTCTTTCTTTCGTAAGAGAGAGTTAGCTGCATTCATGTATATGTATGTGCTGGTACACTTCAGATCAGTTTCAGTGGAAATAACAGAAGTTCCGGCTGTTTTTCTTTCTTCTTTCAATTCTAGAGTTTTCTTCTCTGCAAACCTATCATAATTCCCTCTTCTTTTTGTCATCTCTTCATTGCAAGAAAGATGAAAAAGCTACTTTGATCATTAGAAAAATTAGACTTTTCCATCTGTACTTGCACCTGAATTAGCTACACAATATTTTTGAAGCCACCTGTCAGTTTCCCATAAAACATGCAAAATGTTCTCTCTTGCTAAGTAAGTATGATTCTCGAAAGGAAGAATGACTAGGCGACAACATGCTCCATTGGCAATCAAAGCATTATAGAAGCGAATGGACTGCATCATTGTAAACAATATCAGTAAAGCAGCTCAACATATTGTCCGCAAAAGAAAAATAAACAAATAAATAATAAAAAGATGATGATGAGAGAGAGAGAGTGTGTCAAGTATAGAGAATCGCACTTTTTAATTTTGTATTAAAAATAAAAATAAACAGGATCCCACCTGCATTGTCCACGTTCCGACATTGCTGTCATCTTCTCCATGTACAAGTAAAATGGGCTTTTTAATTTTATCAGCTGATATAAAAGGGCTCATTGCAACATAAGTATATTTAGCCTCCCAAAATGTCCTAGTTTCGCTCTGTAAAACAATTGGAGAATTGTCAAATCATGCAAAACAAAAACATAGTCTAGGAAATGAATGACAACTCCAACATCTCGAGTAAATCCAACATTGTTCGAAAAATGAATTCTTACCTGAAACCCAAAAGGGGTAAGCGTTCTGTTATATGCCCCTGACCACGCAATTCCACAACAAAAAAGATGATTAGCATGTTGAAGGAGGAGTGCAGTCATGTTAGCCCCAAACGAATGACCACCAATAGCAATTTTATTTGGATGAACCACCTTTATAGGAAAGTCCGAAATCAGTCTTCCAAGTTCAAAATCAAATTATACCATCAGATAATGATTAGCAAAGAGCGGGAAAACTTACTCCTAGACGGATGACCTCCTGCACCGCAGCCTCTACAGTTGACACTAATTCCTCAACATACCTTGTGCATATGAAAATTGATTTATATTACTTCTTTCATGTAATAATTGCTTAAGATTTCACATAAGTCTCTATCTCTTCTTGCAAGTGCAACTTAGCATTCGTAACACTAGTTTATTTTTTTTCTTACTTCTGTAGAGGGTCCAAGTCTTTTAGTAAATTCGTGTTTTTAATTAGAAACAAAAATAAGCATAGATGTCTTGGAAGCACTATCATACCCATCATATTGCTTGCGTTTATCCTTGATTGGTATACATATATCAAATAAGACAGCAAACCTACAAGTTTGGAGAGCAATTGTAATTACATTAAGTTGGCATGAGAACGATAATCAATGAGCAACATAAGCAAGATAGAATCTTAATCAAAAGAAATTCATACCCTCTCACTAGCCAAACCAAGGGAGATAATGGGCTAAAATAGTAGTCCTCCTCCTTCCTTTTACTTGTACGATTAGGGTAAGGCCAGATGATGCATGGGAGGGGTCCATCTCTAGCCTGATTGTAGTCCTGTGGGAGACATAAGTTTGCTTCGAGTTCTACCATATCCTTCGTTTTAAATGTGATCTTCGTTACATCCTTCACAGGGTAAGGATAGGGGAGCTTCTTTTTAACTAGGCATTCTTGTTTCGCCTCCTTGTTGGAACCACTATCATGTGCGTTCTGAGACGAGACCCTATTTGTAATTCAGCAGATAAAATTTCATTAGCAGCAGGACGTTCCTCAAATTGCACTTGAGCTCATTTGATCGCAAATGTATATAACAATATTCTTTCCTAAAATAATAGCTGTCATACCCTGTATGTTTGGAAGCCGCTTTTGTAGACCAATCCATAGAGCTCCTATTGCATTCTTTAACAGTTCTTCCTTTTATTCGCCCAGTCACACGAAATTTTTTAAATTTATCAAAAGTTTCAAAATACGAGAATGGTCTTTTGGCATATACAATACTGATCGTATTGTCCACTGGATCTAAACTCAATGACGTATAAATTGCTGGTGCTAGAGCGACCTTCACTTCTCCATCCAAAGATGCCAAAACCAGCTCTGAAGTTGCAAAATATTCGAACAAATCCTCATCGTATTCATCCTTCAAAAGTTCTTGAAAAGTATAAACTTTAACTGTGTCCATGTGCTCATTGCAATATATTTTGGGACCAAATGGAACCTTTGGTCTACTTGGGGGACGCACACGATTTGGAGGAATGATAGGAACCAAAATTCTTGAATTATCTATCCAAAGAAATCTGGAAAGCATAAAGAGAGAGAGAGATCAGTCAAAATATTATTTATGAACAATGGAAAAAGTTGAAACATACCCAGCAAGAAGAGGATTATAAAATGTGTTAGGATTTTGAAACAAAGGTCTGGCTTCCCTTGTTTCCGCATTTGCAACCCATAATTTTAACTTGCTACCAGTGCCATCCTCCTGTTTGAGAATCAAAAGGTCATTGCAATGGGAGAAATAAAATTAATATCACATGAAATCAAACTTGTTTAAGACAACGCAATTGCATTTAATTAAAACATTATTATGACATTCAAGTGAAACTTAATGTGTACCAACTTGGTATTGTTAAGATAAACACCGAACAGCAGAGGTATTTTTATACAATTAGAGCGACTTGCCTCATTGGTTTGTACACTGAAGCATATGTACTGATTATCATTTGACCTAGTTGGAACAAAAAGATGAGTTATCAAAAACAATCCGCAACTAAAAAACTACTGGACACATATTAAACATGAAAGGGAAATATTTTGTTTGTGAAATCTATTTCATTTGATGCAACATGACAAGACAAAAGCATGTTGAAGTAGATAGACACTTCATAAAAGAAAAGCTAGATGGTGGTTTGATTTGTACAATTGTACACGTGTCTACTAACTCTCAAATTTTGAAGATTTGTATTTTCCTTTTTTAGTCCTTATTACTTGTACTATATATACATTACAAGTGTGAAATAGAAAAATCTTTTTCTCAATTAAACCTACACATATTCCTTCTAGAGTTTGATCCAATGGCAATAAACGGTTGGTTTTAACAAAGTAACTATGCATAGACCTCATGAAACAATTATGAAATAATGATGCATAGAGGTCACACAACTTAAGTCTTACCACTTCACAGATCTGATTTTTGCATCATTTGGAAGGTTGGTCACCTTTGTCGAAATTCCTTTCATTTTTATCGCTATATTTGTATAATATGTCCTAGAAATAGGAATGGAAAAACATTATTATCAAAATCCCAAGTCATAAGAACATACTGAGAAAAAAATTATTTTACTCACACATGAGGTGTCATATTACTGTCGTCATCAATTCGAAGTCCAGCTAGCTTTTCGTGTGGCTTAGACAATTCAGACAACGTAATTGCAGGTTGTTTATACATAATTACTAATTTACGATTGCACCATGAAGGTACAATAACTTTCTTTGTCTGTCCGTAAAATACTTCCAATAATTCCCTCGGAGGGAGGCAATATCTATTGCCCAAAGATGAATCTACAAACACATAAAATAGAAAAAAATCATTGTGAAACAATAACCAATGACGATGTTCACGAGTCAATAAAAATATAGACAAGCAGTTAAGTTTTGTGATTAAGAAACAAATGCTTGAGGTATCTATACAAAACTTTAAAGAGGGGTTTTATTGCTAATGTCCATGGTAATGTGTAAGTGCAATGTGATCAATGAAAGATGTGTGCTCGCCAGAAGTAAACTTCAAATAATAAACATTTCCCAAAATGCAGACAAATTAACATGTTTCCCAAAAACATA
>CAIGRH010135365.1:1695-11759 GCA_903798295.1 Fraxinus nigra | reverse complement strand
TAGGTTTGAAATTTTGTAGTAGTTATCTATTTTACAAAAGGAAAATGCTATTCAATTGGTTCAATTTGTTCAATTGGTATGAAACTCATTTCAGATTTGTTGTTGGTACTCTGTTTTACAAAATTTGTCCAATTGACATGAAACTGATTTCAAAAATGGGGCAAGATGCCATTTGATTTGCTTGGAATTTGGGTTTCATGTGTTGTTAAAATTTGAAATGTAGCTGTGAATAGCTTATATAGGTTTGATATTTGCAGTAGTTCTCTGTTTTGCAAAATTTGTGAAATTGGTATGAAACTAATTTCAGATTTGTTGGTGGTGGTTGATGCTCGTCTTGGAATGCTAGGAAGGAACTCTGGAATATGTCATAATTGTAGAGCTAAAGATCACTTCTTTGCCGATTGCAAAAGGAAATGCCATTGCACACTATGTAAGCATGGGTTTGAGAAATGTTTTGTAGTAGAGAAGGAAAATAAAAACAAAGGGAAATTATTTCTTTGCTGCAGTAACAATTGTGGATTTTGGGAGTGTGTTGAAAAGGAAGAGTCCAACAGTCATATAGACAAGATAGCACAAACTCGATTAACCCTGCAAAGAATGAAACAGTTGAAGACATATCCCGTATGTTCCATACTCGAGTTCGAATAAGTGACGAGGAAGAGCTCCAGATTTCAGTGAATGTGGTGGAGTGAAAAAATAATCGTGCAAGTGGATGCGAAAGGGAAGCAGCCAGCCTGACTATGGAACGTTTGTATGCATATGTTTTGTAGTGGCCCCGAAAGCCAATGTAATGTTATTTTGTGTATGAANATAGCACAAACTCGATTAACCCTGCAAAGAATGAAACAGTTGAAGACATATCCCGTATGTTCCATACTCGAGTTCGAATAAGTGACGAGGAAGAGCTCCAGATTTCAGTGAATGTGGTGGAGTGAAAAAGTAATCGTGCAAGTGGATGCGAAAGGGAAGCAGCCAGCCTGACTATGGAACGTTTGTATGCATATGTTTTGTAGTGGCCCCGAAAGCCAATGTAATGTTATTTTGTGTATGAACTCTTCTTATATTTTGTAGTGGCGCTGAAAGCCAATATAGTGATTGTGGCCAGCTTTTTGGATTATGGCATGTCACTAATGTGTTATTTTCTGTGGAAAAGACTGGTTCTCTAATGCAAATAATACCATAGTGAGTTAGTGACGTTCTATGTATGGGGACTTTACACTTGATGAGTGTATGACTAATTGGTCAAGCAGGTTTAAATAAACTCGCCGTGTTATTACCATCCAACATACCAGGGTTTAAATCTACCAGATTTTGGGATTGTTGCTAATATTAGACTAATGCATGCTTATTTGTATAGACTGGAGCATTATGTGCATTTGAATTGACTAGTTTATATATATTTCACTTACTGTCATACAGGTATTGGTGCTTGCAGTTTGAGGTGAAGTGTGGTGTTGGTGGTTAGGCAGTGGACACCAAGAAAACTGAGATAGGATGTAAGAGCATATGATTTTTAATTGCGAATTTTTGGTTATAGTGTTGTGAATTTGTTTTTGAGCTTAGTCATGATTTGAACCATTTGAGGTCACATGAAGCCATTCAATTTCTCATTGCTTGTTCACTGTGTTTCATTCTAATGTTTCTGATGACAATTATTGTCATCAATAACTTTATCATGCGTGCTGATTTTTTTCCCTTTTAGAAGACGTAATGCTTGTTCGAATCGTTTAAGCATTTGCAAGCCATAAGATGAGATATTTGATGACAACACATGAACGTATTCAGCTTATTTGAGTATGAAAATCTACTACCAGAAATTGAAGTCAAGAACAAATAATATCCAATATGCCAATTATCATTTTCTGTTTGTATATCCAAAATCAGCCATGGATTTCTATTAACAGCCAATTTTTTACACAAATCTTTATCCATTCAAATATCTACAATGCTGGCTCTTTTAAAATTTGTCATTTCTTCTCCACTCTGAAAGCCCCCACGAGATCTCTATGCAAATCTCCAATACAGCTGCAACCTGAACTTTCGAGTACATATGCAAACATACACTACAACAATTCTTGCAATTCTTCCCACGTAAAAGTGAAAAAAATGGTAACAAATCAATGGTAATAAAATCAACATTATAGCAAAACCCAGAATGCAAAAGAGGTTTCCATTATAGCAATGACCAACAAAACCAGAAAATGAAGCTTCCTACCATCAATGTTTAGTTTTTTTAATGTACTAACTTAATGGCTAGCATTGTTGTATAAATATTACTAACTAAACAATTATTTCTCATCAAGTTAAACCAATGACATAAAGTGAACATCCCAGTCACAAGCCTTTGCCACCTTCACGAGTTAAGCTTGGATAGTATAACGACATAGATTGCCCTACATTAAAAAATAATCCGAACGGTTACTAACGGAATCATGAACAAACTTAGTTTGAACTCATAAATAAAAGAAAAGTTTATACCTTGTAAATTATACATAAAGTTCGCCAACGACGGATGAATCAACTGTTTGGACGATAAATGTTGAGAGATGGAAAATGGTGTTGGGATGAAATATTGTGAAAGGAAAAATGGCATTGGTGTCGACATGGAATGTTGTTGTTCCATCAACCATATTACTGAGGCTTGTTGTCGGTCTCTTACTAGAGTTTGAGGTCGAAGAAAACTGCATTATATCAAAGGTAACTGTCATATTTTAAATACTCTATCCAACGTACATTTGCTTTCTTTAAGGCAGTCTCCAACGGGGCTTTTCCGCCTAAGTTTCCTTGGGGCTCCCTTTCTTCGCGTATTTTTTAGATCAAGTACGCTTGCACTTGAAGTATTTGCTAAATCATTATCTACATTGAGGACTTGTGTAGTATGTTGCAAAACGCAATTACTTCATGTACTCGATTTCGTGGTCGTAAGCTCTTTACATTGAGTTTCTATCCACTCCATTATCGAGCGAATGGCTTTCATCATCTACAGCAAGGTTTGCCACCTCCGCGAAACCAGTAAACATCTCTTTGTATCTCAATTGTGCAGGAGTACTGACCAACCCATCGTAATTTACTACAACCCTCGTGTGGGCTCAATGAACATCTCGCCTCCACCGCCGTAGAATGTACCTATCCAGCACATGTGTGACACCATTCCGAACTAATACAGTGTTCACATATTTGCAAATTATTCCACAAAACTCAAACAAGTTGCAGGTGCAAACAACTTCACATTTGTCTATCACGAACGACACGGTGAATGTCTTTCTCTTTCGATAACCTTCGCACATAATAGTCTCCCATACTTCATACGTCGTATCAAAAACATCGTTCTGATGAAGACATCACATCGCAATACACATTTCTCGTTAACTCTTCTTGAAATTCACAAAATCTTGAAATGGTGTAAATCGATTAAAACTGTTGCTTCATTTCAAATTGTGTTGCACATGGTACCATTTGCGAGAATGATTTGAAATCAGCCTGAAACTCCTTTTCAACCTTACTTCTCAGGACACGTTCGTATTGTTCAACAAATTGCTTTAATGAGGTTTTCGAATGCACGTACCCATCGAAGAACACATTCATACTCTCACTTCTCAGTGTAGTGGACATCACAGCCCAGAAAGTTGTTTTCAAAAAGCAAGGAACCCAACGTTCCCTACTCTCGTACAATCCTGATAGCCAATCATTATCATGCAACCCATATGTATGAATCATCGTTCTCCAACCGTCTTCAAATTCTTCAGTGTGCTGCGAATCATATATCAATCTGTATATAACCCCGAATATCGAACCCTTGTCCTCATGGTAGCCAAACTTCTCTGGCAGCTTCTTTAAAATGTGCCACAAACACCATCTATGCTTTGTATTTGGAAAAACAATCTGAGTGGCATTTTGCATTGCCCTATCTTGATCAGTAATAATACCATGTGGAGCTTGACTGCGCATGCATTGAAGTCATATCTTGAACAACCATACAAATGTATATGCGGCTTCGTTTGACACCAAACCACAACCAAGCAGTGTCGATTGTCCACGATGAATTACGCCTACGAAAGGGGCGAATGGCATGTCGTATTTATTAGTGAGGTAAGTGGTATCAAATGAAACAACATCGCCAAACTCCTTGTACGCCTGCCTAGACCGATTATCTGCCCAAAATACATTTCGTAGCCGCGACTCATCATCCAAATCAATACTAAAGTAAAATCCCGAGCATCGTGCTTACATTTTTGAAAATAGGATTGAATTGCTGTCGCTTCCCCTTCTCTAAGTCGTAATCGCCTCGCTCGTTCTATATAGTTCCGACAATCCTTTTTAATACAAGTCATGTTCTCATATCCACCTGTTTGGCTAACTGCAGAGTTGTAACTTTTATGCAACGTAATTCCTGCCAAGTCATTCACATGAAGCTTCCGTTTCATAGATTCACTCAATTGTCTGTTGCATCGATATAACCTCGATTTCAAAGGACGTGTTTCATGATTGTGGTCGAGGTTTACCGCGTTAATTCTCCAATTTCCAAAACTATCAAAAGATGCAGATATTCTGTCTTTACAACCCGTCTCAACAGTTGGTTGTGGCTTCAAAGAACCGCTAATATTCCCGATTCTTTGGCCTTCACGGCTACATGTCAACGTCACATATCTCGAAACTTCATCGTCACCCTTTTTTGAATTCATTTTCTTAACTAGAAAACCCAATGTGTAAGCATATTTCACGTAAAAATTATACATATCTTTCTCATTTTTGAACAGCATTCCCACCTCTGGCACAATTACACCAACTCCCCTAGATGTTTCACCTTCCACTACATTGACGGACTTCGTAACGTTCCCACTCTCATATTGCACCAAAACATCGGCATGTTTGTCCTGCACGTCGTCCATACTTTGTTCTGCTACGACAAAAAAAAGTAATGGTCATTTTTATTCAACAAATAAAATAATTATAATTTCATTCGGTATAGTTAACAACAAATAAATATGTAATAAATCCGCTAATGTGACGTGTCAAATTTGATCACTTGATCTTTCAACACATACCCATGCCTTACCAAACTGGAAAAAATAAGTGTTGCTAAGAAATCCACCAAAAAGTAGAACATGAATTGACTTATATATAGAATATTGAAGTTTGATAATGCGATTCTCTTTTACAGTGGGAAATTATATTCCTATTTCTCAAGTTCGAGATGATGTAGCAGCTGTATTTAGAAAGGAAATCGAATGGCAATCAACTGAAAAACTTCTTCCTTACAAGTGAAAAATAGACTGCCTCATGAAAGAATGTAAGTGATGTAAAACTGAGTTTAGATGCTTATTTCCTAATTTCACGTGCAGGTGCAAGTGGAAATTGTACAAATTGAGTCAGATGATGTGGTAACTACAATATCACTGGAAATATCAATATGCAAGATCAGTAAGCTTGTTATAGGAGCTTCATCTCGTAGTATATTCTTAAGGTAATACTGTGGATTTTCAAACATTCTAAAGAGACTATTTCACCTTATCATCGATTTGTATCGTACCTTTATAGTTACTGTTTGGGAGTCTGATTTCTATTAGTAAAATCCTGTTGGAAAAAAATCGGAGACGTGCAGGTCGAACAGAGCTTCAGGTCGCCCCAAATCCCTCCGGAGTTCAGCTTCGAATAGAGCTGCGGATTTTTAATGGGAGTTATGTGGCTGAACAGAGAGGGACCTGGATAGGAAATATGTGAATTTTTAGTGGGAGTTATGTGGCTGAACAGAGAGGAAAATGGGAACAACGGCGCGATTGGAGACGAAAATGAGCAGGAGAGGAAATGGGTGCGCTGAAGTTGGGTTTCCTCCAAGTCCAGAAAGGTTAATGCGAAATTTGGCCAAATAGCCAATTTGGATAAAATGTTTGGAGAAATGGCCTTTGACCAGCATTAATAAAAAAAGAAAAAAAAAAAAATTCAAGATATTTTAAGTGGCCAAATGACAAAATTATCATTTAGTTAATAGTAAAATATTCACTCAATTTCCCTCATTTTCACCTCATTCTTGCTTCTTCAATTTCACTGTGAAACCATTTTCTCTAAATTGAAAACTAACGTCTACTTTTTCACCTCAATTTCTCGTGCATTTCAAGATTACAACAAATTTCTTCTTCCATTCAGGTTTATTTCTTCTTCCATTCAGGATTACAAGAGGTAGTATAATTTTAGGTTTGAAGAACTTAAAGAAAAATAAGATTAAAGAGAAGTTGTAGCAGGATTTAACGGGATGAGGATGAATATTATATCGAGGAGTATGATGAAGAAGGCTGAGTATTTGGGACAAAGATGGTGAGTAGGAGAAACCTAATTTCCAAACTTTTGGGATTAGAAGATGAATGGTACGATCCTACAGCCTAGCGAAGTAGAGAAGGGCAGGCTGTTGCTGTTAGAGAGCAGCAGCTCATGGAAGAGTTGGATTATGAAGACAGATATAATAAATAATAGGAGACTGAGGTTCAACTACAAACATATGGACTAAAAAAGTTCTAATGATGGATGACAAATAGTTAGATAATTATGATTCTTTGAGAACAGGAATGGAAGGTGTCTCTGTATTAAGACATATCGGCAAAAACAGGCACTTTAGGGAGAAGAGACACACTGATGACGGAGAAATCAAATGACAATAGAACCAATACATCCAGACGGAGTAAGAGAAGGCTTTGTCATGCTGAACGTGTTTGAGATTTATGGCTTATGAAATCCCTTCCTAACTTGAGAGCAAGAAACCGTGGCAGAAGAGTATGATTGAAATATTGAGCTTTTATCAATAGGAAGTAATGTATTTGATTAACTCAACATGGTTGTTATTCCGACCTGCTATTCGTATTCTTAGCTTTATCTTTTATACAGATTTATGTTCTTTGGTTCATGTCATTACCTTAGTAAGCCTTTCAGTGAATATTTACGAATCCTTCAATGGAAATTTTTTTATGAAAGAGAAGTATTTACATTGGAATTGCAGTATAGATTTACGTTGAAGGACGAAGAATAATGAACCTCGAACTTGTGATTATTTACGGGCAAATAATTTTTCTAGGAGCTACTTAATCATATTGTTAGTTATTTATAGATCAAATGATCATTCTCTTTTTGAGTGTAGCTTGTTTCTTGTAAAACATGATTATATTCACTAGTTTGATTTTTCTTTTTTGCTTTTTTCATCTAGCAACAGATTTTCTTTGATCTTACAAAAGTTATCCAATAAATGCAGATTCATCTCTCATCCAGTAATAACCTTGCATTGGAGCTACATTAAAAGTTATGGCGTTTTGTCCCTATTTTTTCTCACTGTATTCTCCATACATGAGTACATAATTGGACAAAATCAAAATTACCCTGAATCTCTGGAGATAAACAGATAAAGACATTTGCAACTGTCCATCATTAGAATTGTGATTGGCACGTCAATATCCTTGTTTTCTTTGGCTCTTTCCAACTCTGGCTCTTCAAAAGTTAGCAGCTATCAGACATGGACAGAATTAGGCTATATAAGTGAATAATATTACTATAGCATGGACTGGCCCTTTTATAAAATCCTATAATTCTTTTAGAAGTTCCAGATAGATGGGGGAAAATTCAGTTCTTCATTAATATCGTACGCATGGAAGCTACTGGACTCTGTTTCTTGATGAATCTCTGTTCCAGCTATTTCACTCAGTGTGTCCCAATTAAAATTTTTATCTGCAAAGCTGGCAAATCCTTCATTGTCTTTGGATGATGATTCTATATCTGTGAGACTACTGGAGTCATTACTTACTTGATGCTGTTCCTCTCCTTTCAGTATCCCCATCTGCTGGAGAAACTCATTGAGATCAATCTGTGGCTTCTCTTGGCAATTTGTCGAGGTACTTTCTGATGAAAATTCAGCATCTTTCCTTTTTATTTGAAGATTTTCTACTTGAGGTTGATCGTTTATGCTCTGGATATCGATTTTAGGGTCGCTGGATGATGAGCTTGATGAAGATGACTGTCCAAAAACTCCAGTTTTCTTGAGTTCTTGGAGCCTTTGATGAATGACACGTACATTTGGCTGCACGTTTAAATTTAGTAATCCTGTAGTGGGTAACATCGAGGTGAAATTATTTGAAGGAAACCATTTGAACTTCTGTGATTTGTTCAAAGGGTTGAAGTTCGATCGAAGGTGAGGTAGATTAAGGTAAGCATCGGGACCATACAACCTCCGTGCAGCTTCATCGTAAGCCATTGCTGCTTCTTCAGCAGTGGCGAAAGAGCCTAACCAGAGTCGGGTTCTCTTCTTTGGCTCTCTGATTTCTGCGACCCATTTGCCCCAGGTTCTTTGTCGAACGCCCCTATATTCGCACATAGCATTTTGGGGGCCACCTTTTCCTCTCGCGGGGCCTTTCTTCCATGGTTTGAGTGGAGATTTTCTGCAATTTTCCATGCTAAGTGTGAGTGGAAAAGAGAGTGAAGTGAAGATTGCAAAGAGTGGAGTGTTTGGCGCGGGATATGTATAGAGTGTGAGCGTAGTTTGTTATAAATGTTTTCACGTTTGGAGCAAGTCTTCGAAGCCCATGTGACCGTTGGGCTTAGTTTGTGATATTGTACAGTTCCAAACTTCCAATTGGCTGTTTATTTTATTTTGTTTTCTTTATTCACAATTTCTTTAAATTTTTCAATTTTTTTTCCCTCTCAATATGGTGTGATAGTTCAAAATTGTCGTATATGAAGCCATGCAAACACGTGAGAAGTATGAATTATGGTGCATGTGGGAAGTGTATAGCGTGAATTATGAAGAATCCAAGGTCCCAACTGCCCTAAAAAACTAGCATCTTATCTGGAAAAAGCACTTACTTTAGAGACCAATCTTCTTTTTTGGGCATTAAGAAACTTAGAAACTAAGTAATTACAGTATATATTGGACATACAAGCTCATAAATGTTATTTCACCTGGAATGTATGGAATTATATAAAATCACGATTAGATATACAAAAAGTGTAGATTACTATCAAATGTTTAAATTGTTAAAATGCCTATTCAGTCTTAAAGCATCTTCAAGAAAAACACTGTATGCTCTCTATTTTACATGCTCGATTCTTAAAATTATGTTCCGAAAGAATATTTAAATTAGCTTCCTAAATTAAAATGCATTCAAAATATTTCGATTTTCAGGTGAAGGGGACCTAGTGAAAACAAGAGATAAGAAAAAAACAATAAATGCTTTATGGGAGTAGCAAATTAAGCCATTGTTTGATCCTCATTTTTTCTAAAATACATTTTTTCATCTTCTTTTCGACCACACATTTTTCAATAAAGTAATATTATACGCAAACTCAAAAGTTTTCCTCATTTTTTAACATATTTCCATCAATCTACTATTCCAAAATACATTCTACACAAAAAATGGGACTCAAACAAGATGTTAAATATAAAGAGCTGATGAAGTACTTAAAATTTTTTACTCTTTAAATTTGCAAATATTCTCTAAATTGTAGAATACTCTTTAAAAATAGAAAGCCCATTGGAGATACTTTACACAGTAATTTAACATTAAACCTAATGTCACTGTTAGTAATAGATAAAGATTAAATGGGATATTAAATAAAATTTTAATTTTAATCATTTGCCTTTCTAGTTGACTTATTTGCACCATTTTTCACCCTTTATTCCACTTATCTCATTTTTTACCATATAGGCAATGCTAATGTGCATAATTTAAACCTTAAAACGGAATATAATAGAGTTCAGGCTCATGTAAGACGAGTTTACAAACAATTTAAAATAGTTTAAAAACTAGCAAACCCTCCTTTTAGACAATCTTGAACAATCTAAATTGCTCTTTTCATGTACCTTACCTCGGATCCTTTGGGAGTAATTGTTTAGTTACTAGGACAGGGTAACAGAGACCACCTCACAACATTTTTCATGTTCACGAGCCTAATTCACATGTTTTTCTGAATTTCACGGCCTCATTCCTACTACTACTCACTCACCTTCATCCCATGCCTCTCTCTCTCTCTCTCTCTCTCTCTCTCTCTCTCTCTCTCTCACACACACACACACACACACATGAACACTC
>CAIGRH010135345.1:0-10039 GCA_903798295.1 Fraxinus nigra | reverse complement strand
TTGTTATTTATATATTTTTAAATCGGGTTACGTTAATTTGTAATAGTTACGAATGCACATGTTATTAGTTATATTTATGTAGTGTTGTTATAAATGTTAAAAAATCTAATTATGATACGGAACCGAACAGAATTGAACCCGAACGGTTCCATAATTATATTTGGACCCGACGGTTCCATTTATTAAATACCCGAAAATCTTGAGTCGGCCCGGTTCTGAAGAGAACCGAACCGAATCGGACCATGTCCAGCCCTACTTTTTAACCACATATTTTTCAAAAAAAAAGGGAAGAAAATTTATTTTTCACAAAATCTATTTTTAAAAAATCTACATTAAAGAGATTCTAAACTAGAATGAAAGAAAACACAATGCATTTAGAGATTCGAATATCATCAGAAATTGTGGAAACCTTCCATAGCAGTATAATTGAATTGAAAATTAACCAAGTCATACTACAACGTATTAGATTTTCTACTTAATTCAATCCCCAAGAAAATTCAAATCCCTCAAAAATGTATTGATAAGTTGAGGTGATGAAATTAACTAACCTGATCATCGGAGAATCTTTCTGAATGCGATGATATTGATCCCGAGCTTTCAGTTTCACCACCGGGACTCTTCTCCGATGACCTCCTCCGCCACAGCCAACTCCTCCGGTCCATGTTAGGAACAAAACTGTAGTCCCCTCGCAATTAGATAAGCTTCGTCTTTAGTTTTTAAACCTCAATTTAGCTACCAGAAATCTTACTCTCCTCCATCTGTTTAATTTAAAAATTGGATTACACCTTGAGAATCCAAAAGAAAATGCTTATCAAATGCATAGTTTTGAACAAGGAGTCATTCAATCCACTAACAAATTCAACATAGCAAATCATCAAAGATCTTGATTATCCAAATAAAGCTACGATGAAATAACATTACCTTGAGAATGAATGGATACCAGTAAACAGAAGGAACGACGCCTCTGAATTGATTATTGTGTGTTGTGTGGGAATATTATTAAATATGGGTTAGGAGTAAATGTCTTGAATTTGATAATTTTCCTACGTGTTTGACTATAAAAGTTTAGGAGGGAGCGTGCTTATTGAAGATGGAGACTTTCTGATCAAGATTTGCGATATTCGCGCGCCTGTACAAAAATAGTGGAGAAGTGGGAACCACGTAGTAGCTTACAAGCACTTAGCCCCATTGGGTTGAGTTTGAAATCTATAGGAAGTTTTTGAATAGGGAAATTTTTCCAGTTAAAGTATCAGGTATTGATAACGGGGTGGACCCAGACTTCTTGTACATTGGGTCAAAGATTAAAATGTATTTTTAAAAAAAACATAATATTAATAAAAATAAGTCAATACATTACTATGACTGTGTCTAGGAGGGCTTAAATTGTCCAAAAAATTGATTTTCCTACCGTTAACTACTGAAGCTGGACCCCACCTGTGACACAGCCAGTCAACAATGGCTGCTTGTCTTCATCTTTAACGGCACAAAAATCAATTTTTTTGGGTTGAATTAAGCACTCCCAAACAACCCCTATAATTGTAGCCTACATATTTTCATACTTTGCGAAAAGTCAATGGTGGAAGTAAGGGTTTTGCGAAAAACTGAAATTGAAAATTTCTACAGTAATTCGTTAATCTAAACATCCAGTTTTTAGCACATTGTCACCTAAAGAACAAACTCAATTATGTCAAAGACGCCAAATTTTGTTAAACTTCAAAATTGACCAAATCTTGAACTTTCAAAAATTATCCATCTAAAACACTTATTTCAACGACACCCTCATCTTTCCAATCATATTCAACCCTCAAAATCATTCAAAATCAAATGTATAGTACAGAAAAAAATAATAACACACTTATTAATTTCAATCAAATATTGTATACGACAAACAAAATCGATCGTTAGACCTTCAAAGATTACAAAGATCCAATACGTAAACTGTGATTTTAGATCTGAAAACTCTACCGTTGATTTCACTCTTTACTTCTCAAAAATGTCCAAAAAGAATTTAGAAACTGTAAAGATCCTTCTATGTTAGAAACCATTTTCTCTCTATTTCTTCACCATTAAATTCAATATGAAGAAATCAAAACTCAATAATTCATTTAACTAACAAATGGATAATAAGGTAAAGTAACAAAATGGATACTCATTGGACGTAAACAAGAAACTTATACTTTTGAAAAAAAAGAAAGTACCTTCAGAATTATCGAAAAAAAAAGTCAAAATTTTTTGTAGGGTCACTTAACTCCACATGACCCTATTTGGGTTCGCCCATGATTATAAAAATAATAATACTTTATCAAAAAACAGGTATATTTAAAGGGTGTTTGATGCACATTTTAAAGAAGAAAATGCATTTTATGATGTGATGTGATGGAAAATACGTGGTTAAAAAATAAGATTTATTTTTTAAATTTGTCTATAATATTATTTTATTAAAAATGTGTGGCTAAAAATAAGTATTAAAATAATGAATTTTAGGAAGAATGATGACATTAATAGAACCACATTCCCATTAGCTCAACCCACCCCAATCCCAATTTCCACAACCTACACTGTCGTCCAACTCTCTCTGTACAAGATTTCGTTCCTTACCATCATAGCACGCACCGATGTGCCATCAAACTCGGAGTCAATATCATCGTCCTCAATTCTTTACACCGTAGATGGTAGCCAACTCATATCCTGATTCCCATGGTAGTAGCCTTGATTTTGTGTGCTTGGATGAGCATATCGAGGTCTCCAATTCTCCCATCTTTTGGTTCGATTCAGGTAATGAGATGCTGTCACTGATATTAGAATGTCTAAAAAATCCCACGGTGTGGTAGATTTTTGGTGTATTGTTGTTTTGTAGTGGTGAGTTTCGGATCTACGTGGTGGTACGTTGGATGTACAAATATATGACAATGGTAGTGGTGCGGTGCGGTGCGGTGCGGTNGATGGTAGCCAACTCATATCCTGATTCCCATGGTAGTAGCCTTGATTTTGTGTGCTTGGATGAGCATATCGAGGTCTCCAATTCTCCCATCTTTTGGTTCGATTCAGGTAATGAGATGCTGTCACTGATATTAGAATGTCTAAAAAATCCCACGGTGTGGTAGATTTTTGGTGTATTGTTGTTTTGTAGTGGTGAGTTTCGGATCTACGTGGTGGTACGTTGGATGTACAAATATATGACAATGGTAGTGGTGCGGTGCGGTGCGGTGCGGTGAGGTGATGTCTTTTGGTGGTGTGAATATATAGAGGCGGTGGTGCAGTGGATGTGGGGTGGGGTCTAGGTGGTGGTGGTTGTGGTTCGTTGGAGGAGGTGGTGGTGAGTTGTGGATCTAGGGTGTCGATGGCATTTTGGGTGGTGTTGGCGATGGTGGAGGGGGTAGGGTGAGGCAGGGGAGATGAAGGGTAATTTGTGATTATTTATTGGACAATTGTGATCAATTAATTTAATAATTTGTGAGCATAAATAAGTAGTAATCGGTTAATTTGATAATTTGTGACCGATAAATAAGTTGTGATCAATTAATTTGATGATTTGTGACCACTAAATAAATTGTAATCTATAAAAATGTATGATTCGTAACTAAATTTGTAATTGAAATTCATATTTTATGTTTTTGTGACTGTGTCGTTCTGTGATTTGTGGCTCATATGTAATTGTGACCATATATTATATGTCATTGTGACGTATAATTGTGTTTTTATAACTTTGACTTTGCGTGATTTATGACATGTGATCATCATCATAAATTATGTATTATTGTGATTGAGACTCTGACCTATTTAAATAAATTATAGGTCACAAAATTTTATCAAATGTTACAAAAAGTGACCGCCTAATTAGAACGAAAGAGAGAGTGTGAGGTGCTGCAAAAGACACAACTAGAATTTGTGAAGTGTAAAAGAGAGAGAAAAGTAATTATCAAATGTTATACATTAGAGAGAGAATAGTGCAAGGAGGTAAGAAAGAGAAAGTGGGAGGTTGGAGAAATAATATTTAAATGATATATATAAAAATGTATACGTCAAGCATTGTAATTATGCATTTTTTTTTCCCTTTGAAAATGTCCCTCCATCTGTAGGCTTTGTATTCCTTTATGTGATATGGACATGTTTCCTTTAGATCAAACATCAAATCTTGAGTTAGGCTAAGTCATAATCTTGTTCATAGACATAAGTTTCTTGATTGTACTTCTTGGCTTCATTTCTCCTACTCTTGGATTAATTCAACTACGACTTTATTTTAAATAGCATATTTTGAAAAACGTGGAATGAAATATTATTTTGTACGTGAGTTTTGACTATCCATAACTAAAGTTAATTTTATTCTTTATTTTAATTCAACCTATCATCCATTGTCTCCTAAGTTACCACCTATAAACTCCAACGTACTAGATAGCATTAAAACATATGGTATTTAATAGCAATTTAGGTGACAATGCATAGGTCCAATTAGGGGTGTCAAGCTAAGTTCGGCCCTTAAACACCGTAGCTCAGCTTCGACTCGGATTGTGATCAAGTCCTAGACTCGACTTGGTTTGGGCCTTTGACTTGTAGGCTTCGTGGGCTAAGCCAAGTTATCCACGAGCAAACTCTCTCTCTCTCTCTCTCTCTCTTTTTGGTTAAAAAATTGACAAAATAAGCTCAGAAGCAAGCAATATATATATTTTTGAAAAAATTAATAAAGTAAGTCAAAAAAATAACCAAAAAGATCCTCGACTTGTCCCCACACAAGCCCGAATGGCCCATGGGCCGAGTCCAAATGATTCGAGCAGAAAGTGGCTCGACCCAATATTTGCTATCCCTAGGTCCAATTCAACATATCTATGG
The DNA here is from genome assembly GCA_903798295.1 of Fraxinus nigra. Classification (NCBI taxonomy): domain Eukaryota; kingdom Viridiplantae; phylum Streptophyta; class Magnoliopsida; order Lamiales; family Oleaceae; genus Fraxinus; species Fraxinus nigra. The sequence goes on along the minus strand of CAIGRH010135345.1, from coordinate 5,212 downwards.
CCATGTTAAGCGTTGTGACGAGAAAAAATAAACATTATCAGGTGAATTGTCTAAATGTAGAGACTCTTCTGGATGGAGTGAGTCATCAAAATTAAATATTTCTCTCTCTCTTTTTATCTCTCATGTTTCTTATTTTTTTTCATCTATCCTATTTATTATTTGTTCTCTCTCTTATATTAAATGTATATTAGAGATTAAATTTGAATTGCAAACGAAATCCATCGAGAATGAAATTTGAATTACACTATATATTCATTAGACATTAACAACATGTAACTCGAAAGTCCTTCTATGTAGATGTCACAAATGCTAATGTGAATTGCATAAGCAAACATTGCCACACAAGCAAAAATGACAATTTCTACAAAAATTTCTCTAATGTAACTGACATGAAATGAAAAATAAAATAAACATTATGAAAAGGTCAATCTAGATGAAGAGAGACTGCTAGATGGATGAATCAACAAAATTTAAAATTTCTTCCTCTTGCATTTGTTATTTTTCTTTCCGATGTTTGTTATTTTTTCTATCTCCTATTAAATGTATTTGACCATCCATCCTTATATTTTACCAATGGAGAGCTTTCTCCTCATTTATTTGCCGAACTCTTTGGTATAAAGAATGTTGCTTCGAAGAAAGAGTGATTATCCTTTTTTATTCTATTAGTCAATAGCCAATACAAATTGGTTATCTTGATAAAAGTAGTGTCTGTTTCTGCTGGAAAATATAATTCCTACCGTTAGTTTCAAAATGTAGTCACAGTTTTTGACTTGTTCTCTCACGGCTGGGTCCCATTCTTTGAAAATAACGGACTGAAAATTGATTTTTTTGTGAAAACAATTCCCACCAGACTGGCCCAAAGTCTTACTTCGACACGAACATGTTAGTTATAACTTGATCTAATAATAAAGAAAAAAATTTAAAAAAACTTCAACCCCCTTTATTTGAGTCCAATGAAATACATATAACTAGTTGCATTTCATGTTTGGCAGTCATTCACAATAACAAGTATCGGATAACACACAACATTCCGTATTCGGTATTCCACCTGCTTTGACCTCGCAAGCTTTTTGGCGCTTTCCATCTTCACATAATTCAGGTCCAAAGGTAATTTCTACAAAACATTGAGCTGTGATTTCTTCAAAATCTGCATGCACCAATATGACTACGTTACACTAACCAACAGAAAATAGAGTAGAAATTGTATCGTTTTTTAAGAAGAATTATAGAGTTATCCAACCTCATGATCTGATAGAAAAATAAATACCATTGCTGATCAGAAGTAAAAATAGAAGAATGGCAGGCAGTCCTGAATGCTTTTTTTTTTTTTCAACAATACTTGGAGTTGAGATTTTTGTAAGTAAATGTTAAGCGATATAATCCCACATCGAATAAAGATGAAAATATAAATCAATTTATAAGAGTTTGGATTACTCCTCTTAACAAAGTTGACATTTTAAGATGGAACCCCAAATTAACATGGTATTAGAACCCGTTAAACTTTAACGAGCGATTCGATCCGATTAAAACTAAAAAATATTGAGCACGCGAATTTGAAAATTGGTTTGTTCAAACGAACCACCTTCATGTGAGGACGTATTAAGGGATAAAATCTCACATCGAATGATGAAAATATAAACCAATTTATAAGAGCTTGAGACACTCCTCTTAACAAGGTTGTCCTCTTAAGATGAAACTTCAAATCTTAACACTAAATAGTAAAATGAATTCTATATATTTGTAGGATTAGACACCTGCCTTTTTCTTTATAATTAATTAAAGATGATTCGCATTAATAAGTATTGACCATCATTAAATTTGAATAGGTATGTATTAAAGTTCTTATTTGATTTTTATTTTTGTAAGAAGCACTTTTCTCAAATTCACTTTCTACCACATTTTTTTTTTTAAATAAAAAAACCTTTTAAAAAATTGAAATCAAACAAGGGAAGAATCTCATCCAACCTGCATAATTCAAATAAGTTGTATCATTAAGCTCAAACCAATTAGGACAAAATACTGTAAATCAAGAATCCTAACCATTAATAACAATCTTCTACCTCTTCGCCAGCCGAACGAACAAAAATCGTAGAAAATCATTTATTTCCGCTTGCATATCTGCGCTGCATGTCTGTGATTTGAAAAATGAACAATTCTATTTGTACAACATTGGATTACAACAATGGATGACAACCTCTCACGATGGGGGTGAGACCCACGATTAAAATAATTGTGGGCCCACCCCTATTGTGAGAGGTTGTCATCCATTGTTGCAATCCAAGTGATGTACATGTAGCATCTCTCTTGAAAAATCCATCGATGCAAAGATATTGGAGAGATTTTTGCCTATTTTATGTGAATAGTGCTCGCTACAGGAAGGCTACCTGTTGAATGGTAAAGATATTAAGGGTGTGTTTGTCATCCATTAAAATTTCAAGAATGATGTAAGGAATAATATTTTTTNCGTAGAAAATCATTTATTTCCGCTTGCATATCTGCGCTGCATGTCTGTGATTTGAAAAATGAACAATTCTATTTGTACAACATTGGATTACAACAATGGATGACAACCTCTCACGATGGGGGTGAGACCCACGATTAAAATAATTGTGGGCCCACCCCTATTGTGAGAGGTTGTCATCCATTGTTGCAATCCAAGTGATGTACATGTAGCATCTCTCTTGAAAAATCCATCGATGCAAAGATATTGGAGAGATTTTTGCCTATTTTATGTGAATAGTGCTCGCTACAGGAAGGCTACCTGTTGAATGGTAAAGATATTAAGGGTGTGTTTGTCATCCATTAAAATTTCAAGAATGATGTAAGGAATAATATTTTTTAGAGAATGTGTGGATGACATTTAAAGTAACTTTATTGGTTTATGTGTGGAATATTTTATTGGATGAATATGTGGATGAGATTGTTTAATGTAGAAAACATAATTTTTGAAAATGGTAGACAAACATGCATTAAGAATGTAATTAATGCCAAGGGTAATTTCACAATTTTCACTGGCCTTATGAAATGTAAAAAGTGAATTTAGTGCAATTTTCCCACTTCAGCCGCGAATGACATAAAGGAGTTGCAAGTCTCTACGGCTGGAAGTCAGATGTAGAGTCAGGACTTGATTAAAAAATCTTGTAAACCAGACTAATATGTAAAAATAAAATTCACTATAAATTTTTTCACAAAGAAAAAAGTTATTGGGCATCAGCTCGCCCAGGTATGCTCTCCTGCACATATTAGACATGAGCTTATTGTGCCTACACGCTACAAGTGACGTGGCAATGTCATATCAGCAAGTCAAACCGTCATTGTTGAGAGTTCAATAATTTTGTTGAATAGTCAATATTGACGACATGACTTACTGACATGACATTGTGAACATTTTATCTTGCACACTATAGACAATAGAACAATTCTGTGAGCTCGCATGGGCTATACATTATCTTCTCCTATTTGGAGAGAGTGTAACTCTCCTACTATCTTGAAAATCTTGTATATTTACCCCGTTTATTTTACCCCAAATTTTAATTGGAGGTTTTCCAAGTAAAAATTTGGATCATTTTATTTTCTATTTATCAATTTCTCTTTAGATGCATTCTAGTTGTCGTTCTATTTTATAAAAATGGAATTAAAGTCTTCGACTGATGGAGTAATGATCATGTGTACAGTCACTAGTCAACAGTGAAGCAAAGTTCTAGATCAAAATGTTCAGCAGGGGCAATTTCTCCTCGAGGAAATTTAAAATGAAAGCAAAAGTAGATGACAAAAGAGAAATGAGATACTATGACAAAATTATTACAGGTCAAGTCACTACACAATAAGATCTTCTCAAATAGAGCTCTACACTCTTCGAATGACAGAATCCGCATCTGTGATGAATCACATCAACGTTCTTAATTCCTTATTTTCTCAACTTATTAAAGTTCATAATCGAGGATGTTGAACATACAAAGATTCCACTTCAAAGTTTGTCTGATTCCTACGATAATGACGCGAACCCGGGTTTCACGGGTTACATTTTCTTAGCACAGAAAGAGAACACCGTGCGGCAGTAGTCTGCTCCACTAGACTACCTTCCGTCTTTTCTCGATCGTTTCACGACGAAAGTAAATTTGATCACAATTTAAAGAAAACTTGAAACATGAAATTGAAATGCATTGAAATAAACTTGATCATTGATTGCTAGAAAGCTGAATATTACAATAGACGAAAGCAGGAAATTACAATGGTTAGTGCAAAGGGCGAACACTAGAAAGTTTGAAAATGTTTGAAAGATTAATACCCCCCTATAATAGATTTCGGAACAAAAATCCAACTGATGGGAGTAGACGTCTTTTTGCCGAATAATCATACTAAAATTTTCTAATTTCTATCTATTTAAATAAATTATTTAAAATGTGCGGTTGAAGTTGGGTAAACTGTGGCTGTGATAGGATCACGCGACTTAAGCAAAGCTGCGGCCCGTGACACCAGGAGCGGGATCAGCGTGTAAATCGCAGAATTAATTGAAAACGCCGACAAAGCCTAAATTCAGGTTATAGACGATATAATCCAGACCCGAGCCTCATGAACCAAGAACCTAAGGTATATTAAACCTTAGACTCGTTGATGTGCAGAAACAAGAACCATGATTTTGCGAACGCCACAAATGGTGTCTAATCCTTTGATCTAATAATTGAACACCATAAATATAAAAATATATTTGATAAGTTCAGTAGTTCATTCAAGAACCAAATGAGAGAAAAATCCCGTTAATTCATTATCAAAAGTCTTTTTTTACAATGAAATAAATCTCCTATTTATACTAATGCTAGAAAACCTAGTAAAAACGTAATTAGTTTACAAAATATTGTAAAATTGGAAATAAAATAGAATTATAGTCTAACAAAGAAATTCGCGTTAAAACAGTTTTCTCAGATCCGGACAACTTTCAGTATTTTGGTCATATCTTCCACTCCCGATATCCTATTGAGGTGATTCAAAATGCGTTGGAAAGATTACTTCAAGGGCTACAAATATTCAAGAAATATAAATCTTCAAATTCGAACGTATTCTATACCAAAAATGGGTCTCAAACTGAGACTAAAAATTCTAGTGCTTTCCAACTCATTCCGGCTTCCGTCCCCAACATGTTACTTGGCAATTGACTTGTTATCTTCAATATTATAGAGTCCGTTGCTTGAACATGTAAATGACCAGCTTTATG
>CAIGRH010135336.1:0-10962 GCA_903798295.1 Fraxinus nigra | reverse complement strand
TATGCTGAAAAACAAAAGGCTCCAAAATAACCAAGAGATAAACCTGATGAAGCTGGATAAGTTTCTTCAGGCACCGACAAGTAGCTACACTAGCTACACCTCTTGCATTCCATATGATGGTACCCATTTAGATGTATGTAAGGAGGTATCCTGTGACCAACTTCTGGTCACCATCCTAGGAATTGAAGTATTGGCGACTTTTACATTTTTTTCGACTAACTGGGATAAAACCATCATCCTCGATCCTACAAGTCATGCTAACCAAGTCATCAGCCAAAGATCGACGATATGGACCTTGATGATGAACTTCAATATGAGAAAAAACATCAGAATCAGACTAATATGAAGATAAGAAAACCTCCAAATCCTGTGACAATGTGTAGGTAAAACTGGTACTTCCAAACCAATTGAGTCCCGTGGCATCTCCATCATATCCTCTAAAAGAGGATCAAAGTATATAGAACTACCAATCATGGGAGTACTGCTGATCGAATCTGAAGACTGAGCAACTGATTGATCATCTAATGTGGAAACTGGTTGGCTATGATGACCCGCTCGAGTGGGAGAAATTGTCAACTGATGTGGAGGTAAAGAGGTAGGAATATGTGGATAAGTGATACTAGTAACAGGTGGGGCAGTGAAAGTAGTAACTATCTGATTAGTAGTAATTGTGGTAACCGGGATACTGGGAGAAATTGAAGTAGTATTCTCGGAAGTCCCATCCCGTCTCTTCTGATTGCGCTTAATCGGCGTCCATCTCTGGCAAGGTAGAGTAGCAGTCTCCTTAGCCTTATCATTATCCTTAGCCAAAATTGGGGGAGCCCTAGAAGTATGGTTAACGGCTATGGTTGCCGCATGGGGGTGGAGCAGGATGCGAACTATTAGAGCATTTATCCTCCTTATGTCCAAAATGTCTGCATCTGAAGCAAAAGTCAGGCGCCTTATCATATATGATGGGCTGCTAATATCCTCCCATTTTCTTCCTCTCAATCCATACTCGATCAAGGAGTTTACATTCTAGGTCAACCTCTATACAAACTCTCGTTTCATTGGGTCGTCGAAGATCCGAAGTAGCTTCGTGAATATGAAGCGGAAGCCCAATAGCCTTAGCTATAGCAAATAATGCGCTCTTAGCGCGAAAGTGAATAGGGAACAGGGGGAATAAAACCCAAATAGGAGCAATAGGGACCTCATATTGAGGACTAAAACTNATCCTCCCATTTTCTTCCTCTCAATCCATACTCGATCAAGGAGTTTACATTCTAGGTCAACCTCTATACAAACTCTCGTTTCATTGGGTCGTCGAAGATCCGAAGTAGCTTCGTGAATATGAAGCGGAAGCCCAATAGCCTTAGCTATAGCAAATAATGCGCTCTTAGCGCGAAAGTGAATAGGGAACAGGGGGAATAAAACCCAAATAGGAGCAATAGGGACCTCATATTGAGGACTAAAACTGGGGGTCCACTTGAATACCCTCATAGGACAACCATCAATATACCAAGTGGGTTTGAGGAATAATCGTGAGTAATCATTCTCATGCGCCATGTGAATAATAATGTGTACCTCATCAAGTAAGCCAAACTCATAATCACCAATAAACCCAAAGCGCATAAAGCTCTCACGTACCTTGGCCATAGTGGGTTTACGATGAATAAATTTACCTACAAGTGTGAACCTGTAGGCCTCCGCAAGAAATAGTTCATCAAACTCTTCAAAGAGAATTGCAGGCTCACCATGGTGGATGTATGTTTCTTTAAAAACCATCATATGATCTCTAGATTCCTGAGGAGCACGAAGTACTAAAGCAAATGATTTCCTTTGGCTCCTTTCAGCCCGAGTCACAATAGGTTTGTTATTGACGACAACTGCATAGGACTTAGGGGCCTGGTTGGAAACTGAAGCGCCGAAGGATTTATAGGTGGTCTAGTTGTGACCGAAGCTGGTGGAAAATTATTAGTCTCCAAATTTCTGTCTTGTTGAGGTTGATTCAAAGGTTCCTTAGCAGGTAGAGTGGTGGTATAACCCTTTTTTAGCTTAAGCTTAGATGAAAGCTCAAAGTTGAAGGTGAGGTTCGCCAAACTATTGACCGGAGGTATAGGCACCGTAGGCGCATTAGAAGGAGTAGAATTCAATATTGGATTGGCCTTGTCATGGGTCAAAATAAATCCACTATGATTTGCATTGGAAGTCCCCACATTAGCCGAAACTTGGGGTATGAAATTTTGGGGTAGAGTCATGGGTTAAAATAAATCCACTAGAATTTGCATTGGAAGTCCCCACATTAGCCAAAACTTAGGGTATGAGATTTTTGGGTAGTTGGCTATTGTTTCTTTCAATTGGAAGGTTACACGTGTCCATAAGGTTTTCAATTGAATGAATTTTAAGTGAATTTTGAAGAAAAACACCAGTAGAATCATCAATTCCAGTAGAAACATTTGCATCTCGAAGAGAAAATTGGGCAAATTCAATTTCAGAAATTGGGGTGTTAAATGATGCAATTTTGTGCTTACCCACAGCCTTACTAGTGTTAATCAAGTTATTGTTGGCTGAATTGAACAATTAGAGTAGGATTGAAGCATCAAAATGGTGAAAATCGTGACTTTCGAGCAGGTTCTGTGCTGCAGCCACAAATTCGTTTGGTTCTAGGTTCAATTGGTCAAGACCCATGGTTGGGCTAGGTGCCCCACGTGAGGGCGAGTCTAGCCCAGGTGGTCCGCCACCATGGGTCTTCCTGCTGGCGCCGGTCCCATATTAATTAAACTCTACGACTTGCTTGCTTTTTAATTTTTATTGAGCTAATAGTAATTAGAATTAGTCAAACTCAAAATTAAAATTATTAAAACCCTGTTTGAGCCAAATTAGAATTTTTATTTTCATTCTTCTACTCATTTTTAACCGCACATTTTTCAATAAAATAATATTTTTCATCACATCAATAACTTTTCTTTCTTTTTGAAACAGACATTCTCTATCAATCTACTATTCAAGAATACGTTCTTTCAAAATAATGTGGCTGAAACACTACATTAATTTGTGCATCTCAAATAAGGATTGTTTTATTGAAGTGATCAATAGGTAAATGGTCATCGGGGACTTTTTATCTATTTTAGCTTTAGCTAATATTAGTTGTAATTGGTTTTCTTTTTCGTTTCTAGTTGATATACTCGTTTGTCCTTGTCTGTACATATATATCATTAGGAAAGTCTCATTTAACACACAACTTAGTTCCAAAATTGAATGAACTTGCAGACATAGACTAAAGGAAGAGAGAGAAGCAAGAGTCTAGCAACAACAAGAGATGGGAGACCATGAAATAGATGCCGATCGTTCTTCTCTTAAGAGTTGATCCACATGCAATCGCTGCACAATATGTGATTCCACTCTTAATCATTCATCAATCATCTGTGGTGTCAGTAGCTGAAATTGATAAATAGGACTTTTTTTTTGAGAGTTTATGACTCAACACGTCTTTAAAAATCAATCTTTCATTGTGAATACTCCTTATGGGACAACAAACTCTCAATTGGCGCCCATTGTCATCAACCTATTCCGCAATAGTATACCATTTTATGAAAACACGGACGAGAACCCATACGCTTAAGAGACTAGTAGCAATCTCTTATATCAAAGTGTGAACAAAGAGGGAAGTTGGATGAGACATTTTCCCCCACACTCTTTAGAGATAAGGCAAAGGAGTAGTTGGACTCATTATTCCTTGGCAGTATCATTTTGTGGACTGATTTTTCATGCAGAGATTGTCAAGCTCAAATATGATATCTCTATCTTATAGAAATATGATTGATAAGGCATTGATGGGGTCTGGGAAATATTTAAAGAACTGTTCAGGAAGTGCCTGAACTACGGTATCAAAAGGGTTTACAAGTCTCTTATTTCTATTCTAGGTTGTATAGTTGATTTAGCTCCAGTGGATCAATTAAAAAAAGACCATCAAAGGAGCATATAAATTATTTAAGAAAATGATTGAGCAAAGTGCTATGTGGCGATATAGAGGACCACAGAAGAAGGTAGGCATAATACATGAGGTGGTTACCTATACCCATCTAACGGTAAAATAACTCATAGAAGAAGAAGGTGAATGGGTTGTCTACAACTTAATTAGTCAATATGGTGCAAGCTCCTCTTCCAGAATGTGATGCTTGTGCAACATCGACTTGGCAAGCACTTTAAGCTCTAAACTTCTAGTGCCAGCAGGACAATCCGCATTCTTAAACCTATAATTAAGGCTGAAGGAAGCATTCGAACTTTTCTTACAATGATAAGCAAAATGCCAAATGTAGGTAAAGCAAAAGAGAAGAAAGTAGGATAGGAGGAAGGTATAACTCGGCTTGCAAAAAAAGGAGTACGGGTTTTAGTTGGCTTTAGGAAATCATACCCCAAGAGCTTGGTTTAGTAGGCTGAGCTCCTTAATGAAGGAGTTTGCTTTGTGGCCTTACCAGATCATACTTTTATCTTTCACTTTTCTATTATTGCGTATAAAATTCAACAACTTGTATCAAAGCATGAGGTCTAGATGGTGAGTTCTTCAATTACAAAATTCGAAGTGATGAAATTTGACAGAAATGGGAATTTTGAATTATGGCAGCAAATGATGAAGGATTTGTTGGCGCAACAAGGGATGGTGAGGCGCTATCTGGGAAGAAACTAAAGGCTATGTCAGTTGCCAATTAGGAATAGCTAAAGGTGTGAGCAGTGGGTACAATTTTGCTGTGTTTGGCGGATGAGATCATATATCACGTCATCGACGTTGAGTCTTCGATGAAGGTTTGGGTAAAATTGAAGAGTCGTTACATGTCAAAGTTTTTCACGGACAAGATGCATCTGAAGCAGCGGCTATTTGGCCTCAAGATGCTGGAGGGTACAGATATGATTCTATTGAGCAGAATATTGGCACCAAAGTTTTCAGGCTCAGTATTTCACACAATATCGAATCAACACCACCAAGGTTCCAAGACCCAAAAATTCCTACAACCTTCCCTTAACTCCAGTTGCTTGGTAGTGCCCACAAAGGACATGGGATAAACAGTTATTGCAGCCAGGTTCTCTCAATAATAGGCAAGCAAATAATGTTTCTCACACACAACCAACACAACAATGAGAACCAGCATATATAAAGGATATGTGGGCTTTTAAGTTAAACAGTAGTTAGGCCTAAGAGTTAATAGGTAATGAATAAATGGGCTATCAACCAAAAGCCATCCAAAAATTATAGGTCGGGCCAAGAGTAGCTCTAATTAAATTAGGCTACTTCAAATGAAGAAAATAGGTTATATGTTTAGGTTGTTACAATTGCGGTGTCGATGTTTTATTTCCGTCATTAATCGATGCCGACTGAATAAGTAATGACTTAACATCATTGCTCGAAAGGTCATTTGACAATAGTTGTAGGTGGAGTTTCTACAGCAGAATCTAAGTCAGATGACACTCTCTTATGGCATTTGTGATTGGGGCATATAAGAGAATGTGATAGATCGAGATTTACAAGAGGAATTTGTTGAATGGAGTAAAATCATGCAAGATAGATTTCTACAAGTTTTGTCTTCTTGGAAAATAGTCTAAAGTACAGTTTAAGACGAGAAAGCACAAGACAAAGAGCATTTTTGATTATGTGCATTCTAATGGTTGGGGACCAGTGAGTGGGTTGTCTAAAGATGGATCTTAGTATTTCATTATGTTCATGATAACTTCTCTTGAAAAGTCTTAATGTATTTCATGAAGTACAAATCTAAAACCTTTGTCGAGTTCAGATTGCGGAAAGTAGAGCTAGAGAACTAGACGGGTAGAAAAATTAAGTAGCTTAACATAGACAACTGTATAGAGTACACAAATTCACATTTTTTGAAATTCTATGATGAGCATGGTATTCAACGACATTATAAAGCTCGAGAGACACCGTAGCAGAATGGTGAAGCATAGAGGATGAACAAAGCAATTGCAGAACATACAAGATGTTTAAGGCGGAATATAGGGCTTCCAAAGAGTTTTTGGGCAAAAGTGGTAAACATGGCATATTATATCATAAACATATCACTACAGGCAGCACTAGATGAGAAAGTTGTAGAGGAAGTTTGGACAGATAATGAAGTTGATTATTCTAGATTGAGAATATTTAGGTGTTCGACTTATGTGCGTTATCTAGTGATCAAAGATCCAAACTTGATTCGAAATAAAGAAAGTGTATTTTCTGGTCTAGGTGAAAGGAATAAAATGGTACAAATTTTGGGATCCAAAGGCAAAGAAGATAGTGATCAGTAGAGATACAGTCTTTGATGAAGCACTCATGCTTAAGTTTTTCTTGATGAAGAGAAGCTCAGTTTAATCGAGAGTAGCAGCAAGAGCCAAGTGCTATAGGTGGAGATAGAAAATGATGACATGGAGATCAATGCTCAGGGAGCAGACAATTCTGGCTAAAAAAGGAACAACATCACAATATTGCCACATATAGACAACATCGTAGTATCAGGCCACTGACGAAGTATGGATTCGAGGATTTAGTTTTTTATACGATGATTACCAGGAATAATGATCCTATAACTTTTTAGGATTTGGTAGCTTGGATAAAAATAAATATATAGAGGCTATAAGGGAGGAAATCGACTCATTGCTTAAGAATGATACCTGGGATTTGGTAGATCTTCCAAAGGGAAAGAGACTGATAGGGCGTAAGTGTGTGTATAGAAAAAGAAGCAATGTCAGAAAAGGAAGGGGCAAGATAAAAGGCTTGGTTAATAGCCAAGGATTATTCAAGAGGAAATGAGTATATTATGACGAGATTTTCTCTCCGGATGTCGACACACTTCCGTCAGGATTTCCTTAGCAATAGTGGACAGATTTGATATGGAGTTAGAACAGGTGGATGCGAAGACTGCTTTCCTTTATGGTGATTTGAAGAAGCAAATTTTCTTGGAACTAGGAACATAGAATTTTGTGTGTAAGCTAAAAAACATTTATATGGGTTAAAGCAGTTTCCATGACAATGGTACAAGAAGCTTGACTCCCACATGATTCAGATTGGCTATAGTCGCTGTGAGTATGATTGTTGTGTTTACTATAGAGTTATTGAGGATGACTTATATATATATATTTGATGATATATGTGGATGACATGCTAATTGCTACTAAGAACATGTATGAGGTAGAAAAATTGAAGTCTTTTTAAGTAGTAAGTTTGATATGAAAGACTAAGGACCGGCTAAGACGATTCTTAGTATGGAGATCAACAGAGATAGAAAGGTCAGAAAATTATGGGTGTCCCAGTTTGAAGAAAGTGTTAGAAAGATTTAGCATGTCTAATGCAAAACCAATGGTATACCATTAGGGGGGCTATATGTTGGAGATCAATGGTGCAGTCACTTGTGACAGTATACACGATTGAAGTAGAGTACATGGTGGTAATTGAGGTAGCAAATGGATTATTGCGGTTGATAGGGATTTTCAGGGAGCTTGGGATCAAGTAAGATGGAATGAAGCTGTATTGTAATAGTTAAAGCGCCATTTTCTTAGCAAAGAACCAAATTTATCATGCGAGAACCAACCACATTGATGTCTTCATTTCGAATCATCTTGCATTGAACACCTAAAAATGGGAAAGGATAACGTGGAATGAGATAAGGCGCAGTAAGTAAACCTTCCATTGTTGTATAAATGTTTTTCCAAATTTGCTACCATGCAAACACGATATTTGATTACTATGTTTTTTTTTTTCATTAATGCTTTTTACGACATATTCATACATGTCAATGTATCCATAAGCATACATGAAGTTTTAAAAAATAAAAAGTTTTCAAATATCAATAAGTCAAGGAATATTTTATAAAGGTATGTATCTCGCTTTCCAAATATTTTTGTTAAGAGGTGTATGTCTATGTCATGAAGCTGTGAGTGAAAAATGGGGCATAGGAAACTTGTGCATCCAACCAATGTTGAATGATGAATGTGCAATGTTAATGTTAACCACTTTGATGTACTACTAGTAGATTTGATTAGGTTCCAAATAACATGGCCACTACATTCTGATTAGCTAATCGATACACCAAGTGAGATCACGATGTTAATGTTAACGTGTTTAAAGAAATGAATGAAGGATAGGAAATTTGGTTGTTGACGTAGTACCTGTATTGGAATGAATCGAGGCCAGTGTTGCACACAATTTTCTTAAAACGGAATCGCCCCCACTGTGGTATAAGAAGACTGATGTCTGTCTCACAGGATAATGGTGGAAATAGTTGACTAGCACCTCATCACTACTTTAGGCGAACTAAGAATGCTCTCAATTCTATCACCGAGCTCAAAAATAATTATCTAAACTACAAAGAATAACGCTCTTGAAAGCAAAGAAATGAAAAAAAATTAAAGAGAGGAGAGAGCTTTCAAAAATTTTGTTGTAAGGAATAAGAAGAACACATCCTTATATAGTACTAGGTTGATGAAGGTTTCAATTCTTATTAATTTTGTATTAAAACCAAAATGTTACAATATCCATTAGAGCAATATGTTACAATAGCCATCGAGTTATTGTAACCACCAATTCAATACAAAATTAACTAGATAATTGAAATTTAATTTGAAATAAAAAGCTTGTTGTTACAATTCTTCATTCACATTCCTTTTATTTTAAATTTTTTCCAACAATTCCCAAAATGATAAATTAACAACAATGACAGCCAGACAAACATGGCGATAGAATCTAACGGTCGAAACCTGTATAGGATAGGTAAGTGTTATCCTTTGAACCTACCCTTGTATAAGTATATTTGCTTTATTAGTTGATTAGTAAACATAATGTCCTTGAAGTATTCTGCCATTTGTGTAAACGATGACACACTCCACATAGGCTTCTTCCTAACACAACCCAGTTCTCATAGTTATGTTCATTTTAACCATGAACATCTCCCTGGTTTTATGAGAGTTTCTAAGGAATTAAGCCTTTGTAATTCCCCTCTAAAGTGGCCCATTTCTTTCTCACGTAGGTGATATCTTAATTAGGAGTAACATGCGTTACTACGCTCGGATATTCTGACACATAAGGATCATTAAAAGCTTAGCTTATCCTTTATTCGTTATGGGTATCACTGTTTTCATCATAAAAAATGGACTCAAATAAATTCCCACGATAATCCAACATGGTCTTTACTATTAGATCCTCCATTTGAACCTAGATTCTAGGATCTCTAGTCAACTAGGTTGGTTTTCCAATGTATCGATCTATTCGTTTATCGGCTTTAGTCCCATTCCCATCGATGATTTCTCAACTAAATCTCTATTTAACCATTTGGTTAGCAGATCTGCAATATTATCATTTAACTTTACATAGTCAATGGAGATAATTCTGGCAAAGATTGGTCGTTTAAAACTATTATGTCTTCTACAAATAAGTCTTGACTTATCATTATATATACTGCTCTGTGCCTTGCCAATTACAGATTGACTATCACAATGTCTACATATTACAAGTACAGGCTTTGACCACTTTGGAATATCCTCTAAGAAATGGTGTAGCCATTTTATTTCTTCCTTACATTTATCTAGTGCGATAAATTCATATTCCATTGTAGATCTAGCTGTAACTGTCCGCTTCAAAGATTTCCAAGACACAGCTACACCTCCTAGTGTGAACACAGATCCACTAGTAGACCTTGAGTCTGTTATATCAAATTTCCAGTTTGCGTCACTGTATCCTATTAGGACAATTGGATATCTTGTATAGTCAGTTAGTCCACAGTTACAAATATACCGTAGGTACTCGATACTCTTACAATTGCTTACAAATGGCCAACTCCAAGATTATTCGTATATCTACTTAGCTTATTGCATAGGTTATGTCAAGTCTTATGCAACTTATTAGTATATTAGACTATCAGTCACTCTAGAGTACTCTATTTTAAAAATATTTTTTTCCTTTATCCTTGAATAGATGTACACATATATTTATTTGTATTTTGGCAACACCAGTGTCGTCTTTATTAAATTTTTAAAGAGTATTTCCACCATAATATGACTCATTTAAGATTAACCATAAGATATTCTAGATATCTTTTTTCATAAGATAAATTCAGCTAGTCCCATATCTTTCATGGCGAATATTGAATTCAATAAATCTTTAGTAGATTTGATCATCCTATAATTACTACCAACAATGAGCATGTAATCAATGTATAGACACATAATAACATATCTATTCTCAGTGTACTTGATATAAATACATTTACTGCATTCGTTGATTTTAAATCTACTTAGCACTATCGAATTTTTAATGCCATTGTTTTGGTACTTGTTTTAAAACATACAAGGATTTAACCAATTTGAAGACTTTTTTTCTTGTCCAATTGCAGTAAAACCCTCAGATTGTTACGTGAAGATTTATTCATCCAAATCTCCATCTAGAAAGATTGTTTTCACATCCATTTGATCTACTTCAATATTGCACACGTCAACAATTGCTAGTACCATCCTTATGGAATTTATTCTAATTACAGGAGAATAGATATCAAAGCATTCGAGATCTTCTTGTTTTCTATAACCATTAATTATAGGCCTCGCCTTGTATTTTTCAATTGATCTATCTGCTTTCATCTTTCTCTTGAAAATCCGCTTGAATCCTAGAGGTTTACACCTAGGGGAAGATCCACTAACTACCAAGCGTGATTTTTGCAGTATGGAATCAAATTCACTCTTAATGGCCTACTTCTACAAAGCTCCTTCAATAAAGCTTGCTGCCTCTTTTAAAGTTTGATGTTCGCTTTCTCATAGATAGGTCAGAAAATCTAGACCAAAAGAATTTCCTGTTGGTGTGCTATCGTAGGCACCCAAAAATAGTCCTTAAACCTCTAAAACTAATGTAGTAGTGGAAGTAAGGGTCGATCCCACGAAGAGTGTGTAATTTAATATTTTATGCTCCGTACAATGATTGGGGGGTTTTTGTATGCAAACAATTGTAAATAACGC